>MJUU01013813.1:36670-52281 GCA_002080025.1 Modiolus philippinarum | reverse complement strand
AGACTTTTGTCTATTTCTTGCAGGATCTAAGCAAAGTCTGTTTTTATATAGTAGTTTTACCATGCTAACTTTAATCAAACCTTATTTATTTATTTATTTATTATTCAAGGACGTCCGAGACCAGGAAGTAAATTTTGTTTCTCACAGAACACCCGGATGAAAATAATTGAGAATGTCAACAGTGAAAATGAATCTATGGAATTAATAAAATATATATTAAAGAATGTATCAAGTGTACCTTTTCACATTTTTAAAGCTTTTAGTAGCTAGTAGTCAAGGAATCGTTTTCTTAGCGAATGAAATTGCATATAGTAACAGATTAAGACGGATGTTCTTCACTTGGCACAATAAATTATTACATACGGATCGGACATCTGTCATAAGATAGTTCATTACCTGTTAACAGATAAACAAGTTACCAGTTATGATAAGTAATTTCATTACCTATTACCTCCAGGAAAGAATGTTTTATCTCTTTATTGCAAAGAGACCTATGTTAATTTTTTTCCAAATTTAATTATCAGGAGTTAATGATATTTTATCTGCGCCAAAACCACAAAAATACAGATAAGATAGCATTACCTGAGACAATGCTATTTTATCTCATTTTTGTGGCTTTGGCGTGCCATAGGTATGAACTGAAAGCAGTTTCTTTAAATCTCATAATAAACTTCTGTGTCACGTGATCAATAATGGCCCTGTAATAATGCCCTTTTTTTCTGGCTGTAATGGCCCTGCTTTGGATCTCGTAATAACCGGCTGTGAAAATTTCTCCCTGATAATAAATAGGCTTTTTATATCATATTGTACATAGTTGGTTAATAATTAGTTTTAATACTGCTGATGAGAGGTTACTCCTTGAAACACGTGAACAGCATAACGAAATTTACTGTTTTTTTCTGCAACTTCGATATTTTTGTATTTTTTAACATTGGACCCCATGGAAAAGTCACATTTTCATCTTATATGGCACCACTGAAGCAAGTTCATTCAAACTTTAAAGGGATGATGTATGGGAGATCTTTTACAACGATTGCTCAATTTGTTCCGATCCGATAAAACAAAAAAAACGACCACCATTGCGGAACATAGTTTTATCATTTGACCTTATGGAAAAATCACATTTTCATTTTTCCGCTGAATTTTACAGAACTGATGTGTGGTTCATCTTTGAAAAAGATTGCTCATTTTATTCCAATTCGATGTAAAAACATGGCCGCTGGACCATATGAAAGAAATTATGATTTTCATCATCTGTTTTGAAACTATTGAAGCAAATTTAACTTAACTGTATTTGAATGGTGTATGAGAGGTCCTTTACTAAAACTGCTTATTTCTATTTGATCTGACAAAAACATGGCGGCCCGGAGAGAACATAGCTTAACATAGACCCCAATGAAAATAAAAAACGTCATTTTTCGTCATCAACATAGGCATTGACAGGTGCGCGATACAGGTTCACTGTCTGAGCCCCAACAGTTAAATCGAATTGAAACGAAAAGGGCAATTTTTATACAGGAACTCCTATACATTATTCCTATAATGTTATGGTAAACTTCAGTGGTGGCAAAGGAGAAAATGAAAATGTTATTTTGCCATAGGTTCCAAAGTTTTTCGTAATGCAATTTTTACAATGACTTTATGTCATAAAGGTAACCATAATGAAACATGTTAAATGTGCAACGGTGTTTTCTACATAATAAATGGGTTTCAGACAGTTTTATAGTCGTATTTTACAGAATTAAAAGTTGGGATAATTTTTACTCGCTGTGCCTCATCCAAAAGAGAGAGAGAAAAAAACACTTGTGAAAGATATTTCGAACTCAATGTGATCTTATGAACGAACATAATATGGGAGTGGCGTGTCTATAACAAATACGATGAGCGCTCAGAGTGTTGAGTGCAACTATAGCTTGCAGTTTTGTCTCTTTGTCTTTTCCTGTCCCTCAAATCGTCAAACAAGTAATCCATCACAAATTTCTACAAACAGCTTTTGGTAACAAAGGTATCTAATGAAAAAGCCCTTACCAGTGATTATGCTTTCAACACTTAGGGGTATAATTATGCATTTCTTAATAAACTTAAAGCTATTTGAGTTATACACTTAGGGGTATAATTATGCATTTCTTAATAAACTTAAAGCTATTTGAGTTTGAGGGTTTGAAAACATAATCACTGGTAGGGGCTTCTTCATTATATACCTTTGTTAGCAAGAATAGTACTTGGAAAGTCCCCTGCAAAAATGTGTTTTTCAGGTCATCTAAGATGACCGCCACCAGGAAACATAGGTTTAACATTGGAACCTATGGGAAAACACATTCAAAGATCTTCTCCTCTGAAACTACTGAGCCAATGGAACCAAATTTGGTCAAAATAGTCTATGGGTGGTCCCCTGCAAAAAGGGTGTTTTTCAGGTTCACGATATATCTAACATAGCTACCAGAGGGTAGTTTTAACATCGGACCATATGAGAAAACGCACACAAAGATCTCCTCTGAATGTGCTAAGCCAATTAGAACCAAACTTGCCAAAATAGTTCTTTCCTTATCCACCCAAAAGGTGTTTTTCATGTTCCCGTCATATTCAATATGGCCGCCAGAGGGGAACTTGGTTTTAACATTGGACCTTACGGGAAAATACATTTAAAGATCTTCTCTGAAACTACTGAGCCAATGGAACCACAAATTTGTCAAAATAGTCTTTATGTGCCCCCCCCCCCCTGCGAAGAAAAATGCCAACAGTAAGCATAGTTTAACATCGGGCTCTATGGGAAACACTGACAGAGGTCTTCTCCCCTTAAACTTATTAGGCATATTGGAACCACAGTTTAACTATAGACTCTTTTACATAAAATGTCTATGTTAATTAAGGGCCAGGTGAGCGATACATGCTCGAATAAGAATTCAAAATTAACCATAATTAGTATGAAGACAAGTTATGAGTTTTTTTGGCAGACAGTTTTCAATGTCATTAGATAGATGGACGTACACTTTAGTCTGAGCATATCAAATACCAACCAATGAAAATAGCCTGGTTTCGTGTAGGCACTATATCATATTACCAAAAACTTCAATTTTAGTCGACGAAAACCCCATTTTGAAGAGATTGTACTGTGTTTGTTTAAGTGTTGTGGTTGTCTTCTGTTAGTCGTTTTGTCAGGCAACGGATCACAGCGATTTAAGGAACACTTTGCCAGTCAATTTTATATTTGTTTACAGTCTCCTTTCATGGATGTAGCATTGCTTGACAATCAGCTATGAATCCCGCTCATACCGGTGCTTGGGGGCGTCTTGAACTAACTTTGAAGTCTGAGCAAATCTCATTGTTGAGGGCCTCATGGTAACTTCATGATGAAGAACAACATCAAAAGCGTTGTTCCATTTCTTTGTTTTACCATTTATTTGTACAGACTTTGTCTCATGTGAATTTACAACATATCCCCTCATTCCTTATTTCGAATGCAATTCATACATATGCTGAACTAAGACAACCTTAGATTTACATTTTGTGGTAACACGACAGACAGACCCATTTAATGGATATATAATGGAGCTTTAGGAACCAGAAGTCACGTTTGAGATATATGCTGATAGTAATTACAAACACTTTAATCAATGAACGTTCATGTGGACGATAAAAACACTGTTCACTTGTCACCATTTTCACTACATGTGGTCTTTCCGTCCATTTAAATTTGTGTTAAGCTTCTGTTTCCGGAAGTCTCGTTATAAGACATTCTGAGAGTAAACACTTTAACCAATAAACGTTCACATGGACGGTACAAATGATCATGTGACATCATTTTGATAAAATCCAGTTTTTCCTTCCGCTTAAAGTTTGTGCTGAGCTTCTAATATCGAAAATATCGTCATTAAATATACCCTGAGAGTACACACTTTAACCAATGAACATTCATATAGACGGTACAAAACAAAGTTCATATGTGATCAATTTTGCTTCACCCAGCTTTTCCTTTCGCCTGTAGTTTATGTTAAGCTTGTGTTACCGGAAGTCACGTGATAAGATATATCCCGGAGTAAACAATCTAACGTTGAACTTTCATACAGACGGTACAGAACACTTCACTTGTCCACGGGTATGTTAAGGCTGTTTCATTGAAAAAATATAATGGGAGATAACTCGTTTTATCTTAATGCATATTCATGTAATGGCGGATTTGAAATCCTGTGCGTCTTCTGAAAACATGATTTGTATGGTACGTTATCGTGGACGGATTTAGTTAGAATAGCAGCGATATGATGAAAAATTATCCCCTTTAATTGTAGCTTGCATTTTTCATATAAAAAGATTCGTTTATTTA
This sequence comes from Modiolus philippinarum, assembly GCA_002080025.1. NCBI lineage: Eukaryota > Metazoa > Mollusca > Bivalvia > Mytilida > Modiolidae > Modiolus > Modiolus philippinarum. Next base: position 47,960 of record MJUU01013813.1, on the reverse strand, counting down.
ATGTCATTTGATGTGTTTCGTGCAGATCGTCTGCAGTTAGAAGCCACGCCTACAACAAGAAAAGAACCAATCGTTCCAATTTTAATGTTTACCATTTGAGTTATAAGGGGTCAAAGTGGCTGAAATTGTAATTTTTGTCTCGTCCGCGACGAAAGTCGAGGAAAGCGAGACATAGGCGTGCAAAGTATGACGACAGCGACGTTGTAAACTTTTACTAAATACAGGATATTTTAAAAACCCTTTGATGTAGGAACATCATATGTGGTCCAGTGGTAGTACGAAACAAGTGCTACCTGACGGACATAACGTCATGTGACCTTGACCTCAATTTCTAGGTCAAGTGGCCATGTTAAGTTTTTCTGCTAAAGTCCATTTCTCAATAACTAGAAGTGGTAGGTTGATAATATTTGGTATGTAGGTTGGTCTTACGTAGTACATGTCAGTCAGGCAGGTGACTTTTGTCCTTGACCTCAATTTCACGGTCTAGTGGCCACATTTAGTTTTTCTGCTTAAGTCCATTTCTCAATGTTATAAACATAAATTATTGCTTTATGTGTCTTCACACATGTTTCAGCTGTTTGACTTCACTTTAAAATTAGCGTGATTGACTTCTGATAAAAGTTTGGGAAACAAGTCATTTTCTTTGATGTTTTATGACGATCTTGTTTTGGGAAATGTTTACGTCGTGTGGTTACTTAAATTACAAGGTATTCCAGTGAACAATTAGGTCTTTGGTGAACCATTTACCTATGTTTGATAATAAATTAACGTCGCAGTGCATCTTCATCTTAGAATGTTTGCCTTGACCTTGATTCACCCGAAGTATTTTGTTTAGCGTATGTTTCTCCTAAAGGGGAAAACCGTGACTATAAATAAACTGATTGCGGATTGATTGACAGTTGGTATTCAAGAACAGCTGATATAGGTAAACAAACATTTGTCAAACTTAACACGTCGTTATTTCAACACATCTATTGCATTGTATTTAATTATTTGTATTTATTTGAATATTACTGATACATTTGCATTTCTGCTTTATTTATTTTTCACCCCAAACAATCCTTTTGCAATATTTGTATCACATTGTGCATCTGAGTGTCATTCAGGGTCTGTCATTTGAACAACAATATATACAGACTTATTATACTCAATAAATGGAATTTGTAGGTTAATAATATTTAGTATGTAGGTTGGTCTTGGGTAGTACATGTCAGTCTGGCAGGTGACTTTTGTCCTTGACCTCAATTTCATGGTATAGTGGCCATGTTAGTTCTTCTGCTTTAGTTCATTTTTCAATAACTAGAGGTGGTAGGTTAATAATATTTGGTATGTAGGTTGGTCCTTGGTAGTACATGTCAGTTTGGCAGGTTACTTTTGTCCTTGACCTCAATATCAGGGTCTAGTGGCCATGTTAAGTTTTTCTGCTTAAGTCCATTTCTCAATAACTAGAAGTGGTAGGTTGATAATATTTGGTATGTAAGTTGGTCTTGGGTAGTACAGTCTGGCAGTTGACTTTTGTCCCTGACCTCGATTTCACGGTCTAGTGGCCACGTTAAGTTTTTCTGCTTAAGTCCATTTCTCAAGAGCTAGAAGTGTTAGGTTGATAATATTTGGTATGTAGATTGGTCTTGGGCAGTACATGTCAGTCTTGCAGGTGACTTTTGTTCTTGACTTCAATTTTAGGGTCTAGTGGCCACGTTAAGTTTTTCTGCTAAAGTCCATTTCTCAATAACTAGAATTGGTAGGTTGATAATAGTTGTAATGTAGGTTGGTCTTGGGCAGTACATGTCAGTGTGACAGGTGACTTTTGTCCTTGACCTCAATTTCACGGTCTAGTGGCCACGTTAAGTTTTTCTGCTAAAGTCCATTTCTCAAGAACTAGAATTTGTAGGTTAATAATATTTGGTATGTAGATTGGTCTTGGGTAGTACATGTCAGCCTGGTAGGTGACTTTTGTCCTTGACCTCATTTTCACGGTCTAGTGGCCATGTTAGTTTTTCTGCTTAAGTCCATTTTTCAATAACTAGAGGTGGTAGGTTGATAATATTTGGTATGTAGGTTGGTCCTGCGTAGTACATGTCAGTTTGGCAGGTAACTTTTGTCCTTGACCTCAGTTTCACAGTCTAGTGAACATGTTCATGTTTCTGATTAGTTCACTTAGATTTCACATCAATTTAGAGGCCAGCAGGGACGGGCGAGACATCTTTTAGGGTCTTCACTTGTTCAAAATATGTGAAATCTTAAATTATTGTTAATGAAATTTGGATGGGATTTTTGTCTTTAGATTCCTTTTGCTGTAAGCTTATGGTATTATGTCAACAGATGTGGCGTATCTGTTTTTAAAGCTTCAGAAGATAGAGTAAGGGGTTAAAGGGCCCAAAATCACAATTTTTGAAAATATGAAAGATCCTTTTCTTTAATCAGATTTCGATGGAATTTTTCTTTGGATTTATCTTGATGTCAGCTGTCAATAGTATGTCAACAGATTAAGCTGACTCTTACAAATTCTGAGCTATCAGGGATCAAAATGGCTAATCATTATGTTCCCTAGTTTGTGTGCAGCCAATTACTGTGTCAAGCTCCCTATTTTGTTCATCTTTTTGTCCACATTCAATTTAAATTACACTTGTTCAAATTTCAGTGGCCGACATGCTGTGGTCATATCATGCTGTGCTCGTATCATGCTGCGCTCGGCCGGCGTAGCCCTTTTTTTGTTGGTTTTGTTTTTATTGGGTAGGATGCACATTATTGTAATTGCATGAAATTCATGCTCTTAAGATTGTTTGAGTTCAAATTTCAAAATATTATAAAGAAGTTTTTACCTTCACAAAGTGCAAGCCACAATTTTACCATTCATGAACCTTCTCCTTTACTGGAAAGTAGTATTTTTTACCTGATTGTCCAAAAATATAAAGTTGAGGTTCCTCAACAATAGATTGTACATCAATATAGTTCTAAGATGGGTTTTTTGATTTGTACTCCTCTTCTGTCAAAAAATTTGCATAAAGAAAGGAGATCATGAAGTTGACGTAACTGTGATTTAGTATCTCTGAATGATCATGCCAGACTTTGAGGTGACGAGTCCTTTCATAATTTTTCAACTCCTCTTTTAGATCTGCGAAATTTTGGCTGTCGGGTGTTTGTCCCATTCTTGAGAAACTCTTCTCTACTTCATCAGAAGATAATGATTGGTAATGTTCATCTTCAAAAATTCTTAGAAGTCCTAATCTGTCTAGTCTATCAGTTTCTTTTTCAATAATATTCGACAGTGTTATTTCTCTGCCATATACAGTAACTGTATTTTGTTCCAGGTTTCCTTCCTTGTTAATGATGTTAGTGGTGAATGTTTTAGGGGCAACCTTAACACCTATTTCCAGTTCACATTGATTGACCTTGTTCTTTACAATTTTTTGATTTTTTTTACCTGACCTTGTCATAGGCAGTGCCAATTTGGAGTTTGGTAACCTCTTTTTTGAATTCCTAATTCTCCTCAAAATGTCACGGCCTGCAACTTTCGCATGCTTATTAAATTTATAAACATCAATACCACTGTTTTTAGCAAAGGTCATGATGATTTGACCTGCATTGATGGGTGTCATGTTTTTATCCCTGTGTTTCAGATTGTATTTTTAGCAAGCCTTGTCCAGTTTACAATGGCACCTTCACTTAAGCTTTTCATTTCTCCTATAAAAGACTCTTTGTCAAATGTATAATTTGAAATGTTGCCTGTGTGGGTTTTAGGCTTCCTTTTGCCTGACATTTCCTTGTCCAGATTTTCTGTTGTTTACATTCTGCTTTCTTCTGTTGTCGTGAAATTTAACATTCTCTCATTTTCATACTGTTGGTATGATTTGCCGGATGCAAGAAATTGTTGGATGTCTGTTTCATTGTTCATGAGAGTGTTTGATATAGCTTTGTTATTTTCTTTTAATACATTGTGGATTTTTTGTTTTTCTGCTGTTGTTGACTCCTTCGGAGAAAGTTTAAGGCTAGTGCGTTTTCAAACTTTTTATTGAATTCAGTTTCAAACATTGGGTTGAGTACTTGAGCAACCCCTTTTGCCACCTTGGAAACAGTTGAGTTTCTATTGGCTGGTGTTGATATTTGTGTAAAAACTGAAGTGCTGCCCCGTGTGTTTCTGCGCTTTTACTGTGTTCTGATACTGAACTTGAGTGCAATTCTAAGAATGTTTTATGTACTGAGCTGCATGGAAAGCAGTTATCAAGCTCATGTTCATGCTTTTCTTTCTCGGGAAGCATCATCCATTGACTTAAGTTAAAATGATCAATAAATTGTGTTTTCTCACCAGCTAAGTTGTTGTTTTTACGATTACCATTTTTATATATGTAATTTTGTATTCTTGTTGTTCTTGATCTAAAAACATCATATGAATTTATCTGCATTTTTGGAAAATTGTGCATGAATGCATGGTAATTAAGAAACCTTTGTTTTAAAGTCACGGAGGAATTATATATCGCTCCAGGTTCTTTCCTGTTTTGGTCCTGTGGATCATTGAACAAATTGATAGATACACTATCCTTTGTTGACCTTGCAATGATCCTTTGTTGACCTTGGCAAAGTTGCATAGATTCATTTTTTATATATATTCTAAATACTAAATGTAGATGTAGATTTTGTATTGTCATGATCTTCATGAATATTGAAATATTGTGTCACATATATCATATTTTAAATTGGTTTGATTGACTAGTCTTTTTTCTTCTATCTACATTTAGCTGTCATGGCTGACCAGAATGATAGCACTGCAGATAATACTAGATTTTGCATTATTTTGTAATTAGAATGATGTTTTATGCCATTATAATAAAAAATGACATAATAATATTTTTAATGTGACTTAATTTGACATTTAATATATATATATATATATATATATATATATATAAAGAGAGTGGAAGCACCATCATACAAAAAAATTTACAAATAATACATTTGGTTGTAAAAGACGGATAAAGGCCCCAGTTCGAGCATTTGGACCTGAACGAAACATGAGAAGAAAATTCTAAACTTTGTAATTGTTACTTCATCAGCCTACCCCCTTTTCTCTATTCTGAAAGGGGGCTTCGTTGAACACCAGTAAGAGTAGAAGTCTTGGATAACATGGAACACTTTGTGTTACAAGTACTGACAACATGATAAATATCCCACGCGTACATCAAACAGATTTATTTGTGCTATTTCTATTTATTTTATTTTATTTATTTATTTTGCTTCTTTGGTTAAAATTAATTTGATGTTTAACCCCAGTTGTGAACAAAATGCAAAGAAATATCAGATTAAACGTTCTTTTGTAGAAAATAATTGTTAATTCCACGATATTCCGTGTTGAATATTTGACATTTAATTATTTGGATTTGCCGCCGTTATATACTTGTCAACACGGATTATCTCCCTTTGATAGATCACACGAACGTTTGTAATGAAAGGCGAGTTGACAAACATCATTGAAGCTCGGCAATACAATCAACTATTACTACCTTTTAAACTAGACAAATCTTATGAATATGAGGCTCTTTATTTTCTATGGGAGGTCGAGTTATTGAAACACGCTGTCCGGTTAGGAAAATAAAATGCCACGTATAGTTGTTTGAAGTAAAAATACTGACGGTAGAAGTAGATGGGACGTTATCTGTACCGATTTCCCCCCTCTCAACGTTTATTTCAAATTTTGTCTCCAAGCGGACAGCGCTTTTTTAATGGAGCGTGATACGCGTTCTTTGCATGAGAAATTTTCTGCGAAACAAACAAGGACAAAAGGTAGAACATTCGAGCTAAATGTTAAGGTCGTGGATTCTCTGCAAAAAGGTCACGTGATGGTCATGTGACCTTTCACTAAAACATTGTAGCCTTGAATGTCTTTTTTTTAGTCGACTATTTATTTTACTGAAACATATGTATGTGTCGTTCGTTAAGTATTATGTGGTTGGCATTGGTACAAAAATCGGATATTTTTTCAAGAGCAAATCGGCAAAAGCAAAATAATATTTGCCTTAACATACCCGTGTCACAATTTTTACTTAATCCAGCTTTCTTTTCCTTGAGCTTTGTGTTGAATATTTTGTTGGAAGTCAGGTGATAAGACATATCCCCAGAGTAAAGATTTCAACCGATGAATGTTCAAATGGACCTTACAAAACACTGTTCACTGTCATCATTTGTTCAAATCCAATTTTTCCTTTCTCTTGAATTTTGTATATAGCCTTTGTTACCGGAAATCACTTGATAAAATATAACCCGAGATGTAAAAACTAAACCAATGAATGTTCATATGGACGGTACAAAACATTGTTTACTGGACACCATTTGTATTAAATCTCACTTTTCTTTTCGTACTGGAAGTCACGTGATGATATATACCCTGAGAGAAAACCCTTCAATCAATGAACTTTGATTTGGTTGGTACAACACATTGTTCATTTGACATCATTTTCACTAAATCCAGTTTTTTCTTCCGCCTAAATTTTGTGTTGAGCTTTTCACACAGTGAGCACATTCCATTTTCAAAAATACCTAATGTATTTATGTATTTATGTTTTGATTGGAGCATAGCAATATACTTTGTTTTGTTTGATCCTAATTTTTTTAGATATTTTGCTAATTTTGCTGCAGATGAATAATCTGACGTTGATATAAATGTTACATTTGGTAATAATTGTTTTACATTCGGTGCCCCTCTTACTACAGGGATAAGGTCAATGTCCACGTTGAACATCCGAAAGAGTTTTTCCGTGACGTAATCTTTACATATCGAATTTTCGAATGATAGGTAAAACTTATATTTTTCACTGATATATTTGAAACAATCTGTGGGGCATGGTTTCCCACATTTACCAAATGTGTCTACGTTTATAGTTTTTCTCATCTCCGCCACATATTCATCCCTTTTAGATTGAGCACCACAATGGCTTACGACCCAAGCCACATCTTTAGACTTCCTATCATATATAAATGAGTAATTAGAATCTTTAATCAATTTATTTGGAATTATAGTGCCATAAGGAGCAAATCCTTCTGACTCTGTTCTATAAGTCATTGTCCAATCAAATTTATTTATCCATCGTTTCTTCTGATAATATCTAAAAGTATTTCCAGGTGCTTCAAGAGATACAAAAACCCATTTTTGACTTCCGGTTTTATTCGGAGGTCGAATATTCATATTGTTATGGTAGAAAAGAATTAGATCGCTATTTCCAATCTCATATTCATTAAATGTTATTTCGCAGTTTTTGTACGTGCAATATTCAGATTTTCCTGTCTGTTTATTCATTATCCATTCAGGGGGTTCGTACCATAATATTCTATATACTTTTTCTTTCGTCTTACTGTAATCCATTTTTATATACTTAGTAGAATATGACATATTTGATCTAAAGTCAAAGAAGATGGGAAACTGGGTTTGTAATGTTATACACCTTGCAATTATTATCAACAGCCCAGTTATAATAACAGTCATCAAAACTATGAATTTAAAAAATATTGCAGAAATCCATGCATGTTCTGAAAAAAAAAATGGAATTTATTAAATTGAACAAACATAACTTATATCCATTTAACTGAATTTACATTTTTATTGAATACAATTATACAAGTCACTGAAAATTAGTTTCCAATATGGTCATTTCAAAAACTTATGTTTCTTCAGTGCAGATCGTATCAAATGTTTGGAAAGCCATAAATCAAAATGTGTTTAAGACTGACAGAGAACAAAAAACCAATAGGTCTAAATGAAAAGTCAAAATCAGATAAGGTTCAGAGCTATGCAAAAGAAAGATACTCGTTTGTTTTAAACAAATTTCTCATAAATTTAGATACAGTTCTCCCTCGTTATACCGCACCTCTTTAAAGGCTGTCCCTCACTTGGCGCCACCCATTTCCATGGTCCCTTTTTCAAAACGTTGCATAGTTTCTATGTGATTAATTCCCTCGATATACCGCTACCCTCGCTTATTGCCGAAATTGTCTCTGATCCCAAAGGTGGCAAAATAATGGGGATGCACTGTATTGCTATTTTTAAAATCGAATCGGTTTTGGGGTCAGCACGTACAGTCCACCAGCAGAGGCATCGCCCCGGTGGTAATGAATAACGAAACCGAAGTCAATGAAATTTATTTTCTGAATATGGCGATTTTGACAACCTATTTTAGTTAATCTAATGATATTTATTCAGAATAAGGGTAAAAATCAAACACCAAATATATTTTAATTATATCTAAACACACAAAAAGAGAATGGGAGAAATACTGGCTTTACTGCCTTCTCTCTTCAGAAAAAAAAACGGACATTTGTTCACTTCAAAAAGCAAGTACCACATAAATGGCGGCTGTGCCCATTAAACTAAAATATTTGTTAGATCTTAAACCCAATCAAAAGAAAATTATCTTTAAGGTAGTTCGATCCTAATAAAAATTTCAGACAGAATTTTTTTCTTTTAAGATATTTTGTAGGTCTTGACCTATATATTAAAAAAACAAAATAAAAATGATATGTCACCGATCATCTTTTCCTGTTATCTGGCTTTGAAAATTAGGCCAAATTCAGTATTTTTCAGCAATATTTACAAAGAATATATAGGGAACTGTGATAACATGCTTATTGTTTATCTTTCATATAAAATAAATATCAGATAGATTTTTTTTATTTTTTGATATTTCAGAGATATACACTTAAGCTATCTGTTACGCTGAAAAAATCTATATGTCACCGTTCGATTAAGAGAGATATTTTATAATAGTTTACGAAATAGACAATATCTACGGGAAAAGTGAGCTAATTCGCGGGAAAGTGCATGCCAATCTATTATGACGTCACAGTGAATAGGCCAATACAGGAATATTCCGGTTTGAAAATCAAGTCAATTCCGCATCCGACTCGTGTATCGCAAATGCGCCAATCGAATGCGCCGTGTATTAGTGTCGAACTACCTTAAATGCAAAATGAGAAATGATAAATTAAAAAAAAAATACCTATGTTACTGTAAGTTTAGTTTCTGTATATGCACATTTCGACAACTTATGTCCCCTTAGTGCGGTTCAAATCAAAGCATTTTGAAATTCATAGTATATGCCAAAATGTACAGAGACTTCAAGGGAAATTAATAGCAATTTGCATAGAATTGTAGTTGTTTTTCCACCTAAACAGGTTTTTAACAGGACAGTTACTTGATTGTCCAGCGTACTATGTTTTGCATGTCGATAATGATCTCCTACTAGACAATCATTTCGATTCGTGACAAATTATGTTTGACACACGATTACCCGATTCCATTAAATTCACTGATATAGAGCATTTTGCAACCGGGTTTTTCAATGTGGTGGCATTTTCTAATACGTATTTTTAAGTTAACCGCTACGGTTCTATTTTTATATTACGGGATTTTCGAGATAGGAACTATCTTGTAATTGAAGGCGGAAACGATCGCCTCAAATACCAGTAAGACGGATTGTCTGGATTCTTGACCTTATTGAAATAAATATATCACACATAAAAACAAAATATTTATGAAATTGAAGTGTATACTAATAATTGTTCCTACATGACAATTCTTTCACTAGATTTTAGTTGACGAAAAACTATTAACCTGAAGCGCTACAATAGATTCAATATAAACCACCCTTTGCTAAACAGTGTTCAATTAATTAGTGATTCCCTCTCGATGAATTGATGTATTGATTTTTTTGTATCAGAACTTGAATCCGGTTTGAACACGAATCAGAAGTCCCGTAACGCGGATGGTTGGCAATCCTCATGATAAGCGAATGCGTGAACCCGGCATCAATGCAGTCTAATACCAGTCCCCCCCCCTGTTTACGTCATAAACCACAAAAAGAGCTTATATCTCGAAAGTCTCAGATTTGAAAACATTTTTTTATAAGTAAACCAAGAAGCCAAACAGCTAGATCGCTACCAATGTCTAGTGCCTATGTAGTTTCAGGTACGACTCAGAGAAGCATGCACTTTGAACGAGCAAGCAACTAAGTCTTTCTCAAGTATTTTCCTTTTTCTGGAAGCGGATGCGAATCATTGTATAAAGTCGAGTTCTCATTGAACCAGTAGTCAGTACTCTACCTATATTTGTTTTCAAGGAGTTAGTAGTCGCGAATTAGTATCGCTGTTCACGTTTTTCTTTTGACTTTCATTTGATTTTTTCCTGTGCAATTCTCACAATCTTTTGGATTGTGGCCTGTGATTATAATTTTCGGGTATTGTAGGTGTTAACTGTTTTTATTCAGACTGAGAAATTCAGACTGAGAAAAAAAGAATTGAAATTACGCTATTTTTCATAAGTACAATATGATGACGGAATGTAAAAACAAGCGGAACCCTTTTTTACTCTCTTTTTGCATAGTTCGGACTTGTTTAATTAAACAAAATGTGATGAGCAAAGAAACAAATTCCATTTGGTGTCCCGTTAAATTAAATATTTCAACACAATTCCGAAACGCCGATTAATTCTAATTCAATAAATGGCCATCATGTCGACAATTCAGTGCAGATAAAATTGGAACATTAAAAAAAAACCAAAGATATGGTTTAAAGAACAAAGCCCTAGCAAATTACATCAATCAAAGATCTGGCAAAAACCAGGACAAAAGTCACGACACACCAAAAAAAAAAAAAACAAAAACAAAACAAAACAAAACAAAAAAAAACATCACGACTATAAGGCCATCTAAATTAATTCTACGTTGAAAGTCATCCGCGCGTGTAGGTTTTTGAAAATTTTTGAAAAAAAAAAACACAAAAATTTCGTCATATCCTTAAATTTTCGGGTTGAGGTTACGATCTGTCACTAATTGAGCAATCGGGTATGAAACTAATGGAAGACTTGCAAATGAAAGTGGAATAAAATGCTTTTCGTTAGTCAACAATTTAAAATAAAAGCGTGAATCTGTACAAATGCATTAAAAATTGTAGAAGATAATTGCAAATGTTTCGATTGAAATTATTGTTTGTTTTATTTTTCCCTCTCTCCCTCGTAGCTATCGAGGTGTTACATTGACCTGTAACATATAGAATTAATTAAGAATGGTCTAACACTCAATACTAATGCACGAGTAGTTTGAACTCGCAAAACGTGGAGGGTGTGATCTGGTGCTCCTCAAAGGTAAACATGTCCTGCTTCGTATCCGGTTCTCGTTATAAAGTCATTAAGGAATAAATAGTAACAAAAGATCTATTCCTGAATTTCTTTAGCTATTATAACTTTTTAATGAAAGTATATCACTTTGTGTTGTTTTAACACAAAATATGAAAAAGAAAGGAAATGGGG
>MJUU01013813.1:19045-36516 GCA_002080025.1 Modiolus philippinarum | reverse complement strand
ACGCAAAAATTGCGGTGGGGTTAAACTCGTTTTCTTGGATCCAAACCCTCCCCCTATGTGTGGTGAATGGCTAAAAATAAATACACAAAAAAATGTATCCATTTACTTTATTTATGTTTTATTCTTTAAATAGGACATGCGGATAATAACAAAATGACCATATAGAATTGTCAAGAGCCACGTGTCAAAAAGACAAAAGCACGTGGATACTAACGGAAACCACAGGAAAATTGCTGACGACAATGGTCCTGGCTTGTGGCTTGGTACAGGTTTTTCAAAAGAAATTGCGGTTTAAAGCGGTTTTATGGCGTGCAAAATATAACTAGATCGATTTGAGAAACATACCTAACAAACAAGAAGCAATTTTAGAGACTATGTGTAATATGTCTATTTCGAAAAATAATTTTTACAGCAAACCGGCCGAGGAAGGAGGCACTCGATAAAAAGTGATGAATATTTGATTTAGATTAAGGAACATAACGATGTTCCAGTCTAATGATACGTTATAATAAGGAGGACATGTTTACAAAAATTCCGTCAGACTTTGACAAGGTTAAAGTCTTTTGTTTTTAACGCATTATCCATCATGGCGTCACAAAGTAACACATCACCATCTTATAAAAATTCTCTGTGCTATCTCGAATTGAAAAAGTCTAAAGAATATATAATTACATTTCATGCATATTCATTTAAATTCTGTCAATTTGATAAGTGAACATTGCTCACGTGGCATATCAATGTGATGTTGCATTTCCCATGAAACACATTTGTCCATATGACCACGTTGCGGATGAATTTGTAAAAAAAAGAATCCCAATGTACACGATGTACTATCTTTTATCTAATTAATTTAGTTTTTATAATTTGGTTTTAAAATGTAATTATTAGAATTGAATGCATTATTTTGAAGTTTCATAGGGATTCTGAAAGTGTTGACCGGGCGCACATTTTCAACATGCCGCGCTTCATTCAAAATGTACTTCGGTCAACACTTTCATACCCCAAATAAAACTTCAAAATAAGGCATTCAATTCTTAAATAAATGTAAAGAGTTTAAATAATTTACTTCTTGTCAAGTAACATCAACAAAACATAAATGAATAGAATTAAAAAAAATAATCTTATGAATTATAAATGTTACATACTTTGAAGCTTTGTCTGCATGTCAACAACTGTGTCTAAAGTATGGAAGTTTCTAGTGCAGTTCTCTTCGTTATACTCTTGCAGCACGATTTCATATGATCAATAACGATTATGATAGGTTTACAAAGTAACATTTTACGTACCATCCGGTAAATCACGATTTTATACAACGATGAAAATAATCATTTGAAGTATGAAATAAAAAAAAGTAATATTCCCCCATCTGCTACTTACAAAATTGTTTGGACGATTGGCCAATCAGTGTTTCAATGATTATGTTGTACATTTACTTTTTGTTATATTTGACTGAGCACATGTTCAAGTTCTTTTATTCTCACAACTCAATGAATACATAGGTTACAGAGCAAAGAGGTTACTATATGTTATTCGGGAATCTTCAAAGGGGATACGGGTTCATATTCCCTTTCTGTGTTTTATATAGGGCACAGACAGGGAATATGAATCTGTATTCCCTGTGAAGCCCGAATAACTTTTATATTCTGCTAGAAGTTCTATAATTTTTCTTTTGAAAGCGTTTGAAAATTGTGTCTTTGCTACCACGGGAATACGGTCTCATATCCCCTGTCAAAGTAGCCAATCAAATTGCAGGATTTACATGCCATTGGATATTTCACTTCAGCAGCATATAATAAATTATTCACAATAAACATACATAAAACATATATTTAAGCAGAATACAACAATGATAAAAACAGGAAGATAATAGATTACAAAGATAACTTAAAATGACAATCTATTTCTCTAATTTTGTACACAAGTACACTGTAAAATATAATGGAATTCGTTCCCCGATTTGTATGGAATTTCATTGATTAAGGTATTTACTTAAGTGAGGGCTTAATTTCTTATGTTTTAGATGGTATCAGTTTGGAGTATTCTTGTTCGGTTAGTTTGATTATCATCTTAATAAATCTTTTGGCTTCTACAATGACAGGATTTCTTCAAGATTTCAAAAGTTTTAATAATAAACTTATGCACTTACAATGCAACATAAGAAAAACAAAATTCAATAACAGAGAAATATGCATACAAACATGGATAAAAAGAACAGACCAAAACAATTAAAATTGGACTCAAAAACTGACCTTGTATCGAATTTAAGAAGAACCTTTAAACAAATCATTGTTCTATTGAACTCAGTAGATACATGTATGTAATTCATTCTTGCGCAGTTTGTCAGGTTTTAGGAGATGGTTTAATCTGTTTTCAGTGGCGGATTTAGGGGGGTCCCTCTAGGTCGGAAAATATTTAAAATTCCTAGGCGTTTTTAAAAAAATTGGGTTCCGGGTCCCCCTTCTGAAAAATATATTGGTCGGGCCCCCTTTCCCCTTAGCAATAAGTCTGGATCCGCCACCGGTTTTCCTCATGTGGTCCAAAGTTAAAGACAATTTTCCGTCATGACAGACATGTTTGTTGTCTTATTAGAACAAATGAGCAACCTAATACGGGATCTTTGAATCGTTTTCATCCGGAAAAAGTTTTATTTTTATGCGAAAAAAAAATCAATACATCAATACATTGAAAGGAAATCACTAATTAATGAACACTGTTGAAGTTCAGGGCGATTTATAATTAATCTATTGTAGCCGTTCTGGTTAATTGTTTTTCGTCATTAAAAAATAAGTTAAAGAATTTTATGTAGGAAAATATAATTATACGCTTCAATTTCATTAATAGTTTGTTTTTAGTTGGTATACATTTATTTCAATCATCTTCTGACTAGTTGAGATGATCGTTTCTGCCCTCAATTACACGAGAGTTGTTACGGCCTGGGGAACGGCTTCTTGAGGCCTGATGTTTAGGATTTAAGACTGACAAACGAAAACACGTCAACTTCCATAATTTACATTTATCCAGACAAAGATGACGTCACAAATAGTTACTAATCACAGTAAAAGGGACATAACTCTCAATCTCCATTCTAACTACAAAAACTACACGACCATACAATACACACATATAAAAGAGTTCTTATCCCGAAAGTCCAGTATTAGAACCTATCAGACACTATTAATGTGAACTTTGGTTGAATTTGTTTCAGTGGTTTTAAAGGAGAAAATCAAGATATGTCTTTCTCATAAATTCCGTGCTGCTGACAATCTTTTTTCAGTTCTAACCAACTGAGCAATCTTAATAAAATGATGAAAATGGTATTTCCCCTTACGCTTAAATGTTAAGCTAGGTTCCTTGCTGACTGTTATGTTTTTGTCGGATGCAAACAAAATCGGTGATCTAAGTAAAGGGTCTTTATTAATACATTCAGATACATTCGCAAATTGTATAGATTTGCTTCATCGGAGATGATAAAATATGATTTTCTGTCAGGAGACAATGCTACACTATGTTCTATGATTAACAATGTGTTTTTTGGTAGAACCCTATAAAATAACTAAATACCGAAGTTACCGTGAGTTTCTCTCTGCATATGCGCATTTCGACAACTTATGTCTCTTCAGTTCAGATAAAATCTAAACGTTTGGAAGAAACAACTGCAGTAGAATATCGAAAGAACAAAGTAGTGGAATTTACAAAAAATCGAAGTCCAAAGACATGGCCAAAACGAGAACACAGAAAACAATGACGCTAGGCACAGAAAAAAATGACGTTAGACAGATACAGAAATAGAAATCACAACTTTCAAAACAAAGGCACTCACAGTGTGAACTCCAGTGAAACTGAGAGTGACACCAGGTGCTCCGGAAGGGTAAGCATGTCCTCCTCTGTTAACAGCACCCGTCACACAGTGAGTGAGTCAATCCAGGAAAATGTCAAAATCGGTAGTCAAATCCGGGAAGACCCGTCTAGCTGAAAATGTCCACTTCTTTCATTTGGGATACTGACAAGTCATATCTTTCAATGATGTTATGGTGACGGCCATAGAATTTCTTAAAGGGATGAAATTAACATAGGTTGAACAAATCCCTGACTAAGCAGCTTTTGGGACAGTGTTTTTGCTCTGTTCAAAAAATTACCATACAAAAAGAAAATAAGCAATATTTGCTATGAGTCTTTCATAAATTCAGTTAAGTTATCTTCTACAACAGTTTCAAAGCAGTTTTTCACATTGGGTCAAGTATGCAGCCATGTTGTATGTCGGATCAGAACAATTTATGTAAAGGACTTTATTTATTAGGACTATTTATATTCCTGTATGACTTTGTATACTTTGCTTCAGTTGTTTTAGTGAATATGATCAAAATATGATCTTCCAATGGGTTTCAAGGTAAAACTTTTTTCTGTGCTGGCGACCATGTCTTCCCAGTCAGGTGACCCGAAAGTACGTGAACTGAGAACACCTGACTTTTGAGGATGTGCGGTCATGTCTTAAATCTATTAAAATGAATGTACCTTCTAGACAACCTTCCATTCATCATCCCAGTACAGTTTAGCTAAATTTCCATGACCGATTCAGAGCTGTCAAGGGGGTTCAGGTTCCCAGAGTGAGACGGGAGGATCTGGGGGTTTGCCCTGCAAGATTTTTTTTTTCGAAAACTCAAAATGGTACATAATGGGCAGATATCATGTGGTTATAGCAAAGAATTTGAACAAAATTCTTGCCATAAAAAGAATATAAAATGAAAATTGCTTTCATATATATCTGACTTCAAATGAAAATTGTGTTTTATTTAGTAGATATCCATGGAAAATGAACCAGTTGTATGAGAAAATATATGAAAAAAACCCAAATTTCTGGTATTTCTTATCAAGAAAGATCGTTTTTCTATCCGAAATATATTTTTTCTTGAAAAATTTAAAAGCGTGACATTGAAAGGGGTGAGCGTGAGAGCGTGATTTGGGGTTGGAAAGCGTGAGACTTAACAGGTCTGCCGATCTAATCTTTACTATGAGTTGTGTTAATAACCTACTCTATTGGATTTGACATCATTACCGGAATTGACATGTTCAACATGGTCTCTTATAAGATGCTTACTCTACCTGTGATAAGATCTCCAAATAGAAAAAGTTTCAGAGTTAATATGGCGATATACGAAAACAACCTTACAAACTATATTGGGACGAAAATTAAAAATAGTTAAGGCAAACGAAACACAGCCAACCTTTATTAAACGAAGGACTACTCGCCTTAACCCAATTATTCTCCCGTTTTGGCAGTAACTAATATGGAGTGTTAAAGATCCTTAGATTTAATGATACTCAGAAAGAGCTACAAAAATAATATAGTTATAATTTCACGGGTGCTGTAAACAGAGCAGGACATGCTTACCCTTCCGGAGCACATGATGTCACTCTCAAATTGACTAGAGTTCACACTGGTTTGAATGTTGTGATTTCTATCTTGTGCTTTGTATCTGTCTAACGTCATTGTTTTCTGTGTCTAACGTCATTGTTTTCGGTGTTCTCGTTTTGGCTGTGTCTTTGGACTTCGATTTCACTCCTTTGTTCCTTCGGTATTCTACTGCCGTTATTTCAATGGAGCAAGATGAAGTGATTCACTACCATGTGATTTGCAAATGCACACATAAAATGTTTTATTAGAATAGAAATTCTCTCTAAAGTTGTCTTTTTTACATTTATGTTTAGAATTACTTCCTACAAACAAAATCTTGAAAAATGCTGAGTTTTCATTATTTAATGCCAATGAACAAATTGAGAAACAATGGATGTCAACATGTATCATGGAAAAATTAATTTTGTCAAGGGAATGTAGTTGTTTGCAAGATTTTCACTTTAAATACATTATAGAAATTTTATTGATTTACTGGAAGCATGAAAATTCTTCAATTCGCTAATCATTTTATTTTTTTTAAATTTACTATAAAAACTGTGAAACCCAAACTAAAAAAACAAAACAAAACAAATATCATACAAATCAATACAAAAATATAAAAGAATAGAATTTAATTATGAGACAAAAAAAAGACTGTTGAGAAAGAGATTTAAAAAGACATAGGAACTACAGGAGCGTGAGCCAAAAGGTGGTTCGGAACGTTGTCTTGTGATTGTCGTTTAAAACGATAATAAATAATAACAAAATACGGATGTTAATACAATATAAGGGACCGACCATTTAACCTGAAAGGTTTTTTTTTCTGGACAGAAATTTTTTTTCACGTGAATCAACAAAATATTTTTTTTGAAAATTAATATTATTTTTTGGTGGCAGAAAGCCTCCTTCAGAAGATTTTCTTTCATCATTTTGGCAGCCAAAATATTTTTTTCACATAAAATCACGTTCAAAATATTTTTTAAGAAAAAAAAAACATAGCCCCCCCCCCTTTTTCAAGTTAAATGGTCGGTCCTTAACTTTCTGCATATGACCATTTCGACAACTTATGTCTCATCAGTGCAGATAAAATCTAAATATTGGAAGACCATAAATAGATAGCGATCAAATAACCAAATATGATTTAAACGATTTTTTAATGTTGTTTTTATGAAGAAGATAGGTTTGTTTTATTTAATGAATTGAGACATTTTGCCATATCTGTGAATTGCTATTGGCGGGTGACAGTAATATGACATACCCAGAACACTGAAATTTCCAAAAATGTTCATTCCTTTATAAAAGCAACACCGCGATTTAATATGTTATAAGAGTATTTTTTTTTGTTTTGATCAGCATTCAACACTCATTTCCAATGAATTTGTCGTCATTTTGATTATTGTTTTCTGTATATAATTTTCTAAAGGAGAGGACGTTTCTAATGTTGTAATAACTTGTGTCCAATCTCCTTTGTATCTTTTTGTGCAAATGAAATATGTTTAATGTTTTAATGTTTTAATCTAAATGGAAAGCCTAAGTCAGTTAAGGACAAGGCTTTGTATGAGGGAGATACTCCTTAGTTTTTACAAAATATACAAAAATTAAGTTATTGCAAGTTTCCAAATAAAATCGGCTTTCGGGTCAGCGCAAAAGTACTGACTACTAGGCTGGTGAATACCCTCGGGGACTAACAGTCCACCAGCAGTGGCATCGTCCCAGTGGTAACAAATAACAAAATACCGAAGTTACTGTAAATTTAGTTTCTGCATTTGGCCATTTCAACAAATTCTCTCTCAAAATCCTTTTTTGTAAGTCGAATATTGACGGTGTTGCCATATGGAATTGATATTAACATACAGTACATATTCACAGTATTCACGTCACTGTCTCTTGGAATAAATCCATTAATACTGTCGCCTAGAACTTTGTCAAAGATGAAAATAACGTTTGTTTAGCTGTGTCATGTGTATTGCATATTTATAGTAATGGAATCGACATGCATACGAAATCACACAATCCGATTATTTTCGCGTAATACGGAATAACTTAATACATGTAATATGTAAACTGTACCTTCTGTTCATGTTTATCGAATCACTTCTCCAATCGGAAAATGTATTTGTTTACCTCGATTGGCTATTTAACATATGAGTTGAAATGGACACCCATACGAAAATCACCCATTTCGATCATATTCACGTGATTACGGAATTGCCTGTGATTTTTTATTCACTTTGATAAATTGTACTTTCTATTTCGCTTGATCAAATCAGTTCTCTAAGGCCAATAAAGCATTTTATTCGTTATTTTCTATACAGCAGTTCTTTGGATGAAGTTTTGCCACGTGTAGATATTCAGGGCTTTCGAGTTTCAGCTCCATCGGAGCTTTGATTTTTAACTCGGAAACCGTGGGCTTTAGAGTTGTTTAAACAATTTAAGCTGCATTCTACCGATCAAATATAGTGCGTCAATTACTTTCAACAAAGTCGAATAATGAAAGTGTTGCTGTATAAAATTTTTAAGAAAATACACTATATAAATATTCACAGCATATACGTCCCTATCTCTATCAAGAAAATCAGTGCTTCCATCGCGCAGTTATTAATTTTGTCAAAACAGAAAATAACATTAAGTTACCTGTGTATTGCCTATTTATAGCAATGGATTCGAATAAACAAAATCAACGTATTACGGAATAACTTAATATATAAATTGAATTCGCTGTTCGTGTTTATTTAATCAGTTCTCCAATTAGCGAAGGTATTTGTTTACCTCAATTGGCAATTTAGCGGAGGGTTATTAAAATCATCCGAGAGATATCACGTGAGAGACAGGGCTATTTACGTATCTAAAGAGCTGCGATGCTTCCGATCAAATATAGCGCGCAAATTTCTTTCAACATCCGTTTTTATATGTCGAATAGTGACGATGTTGCTGTATTAAATTAATAAAACCAAAACATACACATACACTTTAAACTAACAGTATTTGCTTCCCTGTCCCTATCAAGAAATAGTTCAATGCTCCTGTCGCGTAGTTATTTGTCAAAGAACAATCTCATATATACTGATAAATTATAACTAAAAGTTTCCTAACGTCACGAAAGATAAATAAAAAAAAAATCTGAAAGGGTTAGTTGCAATGCAAACCGGTTAAAGATACCAAATACCGAAGTTACTGTAAATTTAGTTTCTGCATATGACCATTTCGACAAACCTACGTCTCGTCAGTGCAAATCAAATCAAAACTTTTAGAAGACCATATATAGACCAAAACTTAAAGTCAAAAAGAAAACGTATATAACCAATAGGATTTTAATTGATAGCCAAAATAAAAATAAATCAAAAACACTTAAGGATAGATTTATGCATCAGGAAGATACTCCTTAGATTTCGGTAAAATTTTATATAATTTCGATATTGTATTACAATAAAGATTCCAAATGAAACCGGTTATTTAAGAGAGTTATTGCCTTAGAATTCAAACACAGTTACCTTACCCAGTGTTACTATTAGTCTATCTTATACTCTGCTGGACTTGCTACTACACTGCATGATTGGTCATTTACTTTGTACTACTGTCATTGGCGTTTTATTTCTTTTCAAAATCATTTAGTAATGCATCATATACCACATAATCTTTCTGTTTGTCATTTTCTCCAATCAAAGACCAATTACCCTTTTAGTAGGGTGCCCAAGGTCCAAAAAGACGCTTAGTTTTCGAGTTTGGGTTAACGGAATCACACACGGCTAATTTTTGTTTTAAATGATAGAACAACTATTAAATTTCAAATTTTTAGCTGTTGTAGAAAGTTCCTGTGGTCACGATTTCTCTAATTCCTACTTTTTAAAGGGTACCCTAAAACAGTACTTTGGATATGGTTTCTTTCAAGTTATAGAAAATAGTAGTACTCTCTTATATTCTAATAAAAAGCTATTCACGGTAAAGTTCAGATCTGAAATATTTATTTGAATCATAGAATGCAAGTTATTTTTGACTGGTATTTGTAATTTACTGGTATTTATGTCGGGGTAAATTTTAGTCTAAATTAATGACATTTTCATTGAATGCGAAATAACTATGCTTTATTTCTGAAAAATTCCAACTTTAACGAAAGTACATATACGAATTGCACCTATGCTCCAACAATCATGGATGTAATGTCCACCGTTAAAGAGAAATCAACAAATAAAAAGCCAAAATTTGCGTAAAACTATCAAATTTTAGTCGATGTGAAGATCATGCCAGTAGGTCATGTTCTTTTGAGTGTACAACGAGAGATAACTCTAATCATTTCTTGTGAAAAGTACTTGACAAATAGCAGGAATCTAGTGAAAATTTTATGTTGCTTGGGTTTTGATTTTCAAAGTACATATATTTGTTTTCACGTTTAAAATCACTTTCCATATCATTTCAGATAATATAATAGGGTTTTGTTTCAGTGCGAACGGTCTTACTAAGATTTATGTCAGTATGTGTTTTTGGGGGGGGGGGGGATTGACTTATTTATACCAATAACAAAAGTACGATTTATTTCGCATAAACTTAGTTTATTTTCTAGCGGTTGAATTTAAGACTAAACTCAAGCTTTCCTTTAAAGAATAATCCTATAAAAGTCAGAAATGCGCAGTTCTTTATATCCGAAAGAATCCCTCATATCACGGAGGTGCAAATATTCAAAATGGCGGACCTTTAAAACAGAACTTGTTGAGAAAAGACAACAGACAATTCATTATAAAAAGTAAAACTAAAGAACTACCCCCAATAAAATTTACAATAATATTCCAAATAATAATATTTGAAATAAAGCTCACTTTAAAATGCACCAAATTTTTTTGAATTTTAGGACCTGATCTTTGACCCCATCTAAATAAAATGTGACCGCAGCAAATAACTAGGACATTGTCATTTTGATGCGCCATGGTATCCTCTTTCCAAACATGTATTATATAGCTGTGTGTTATTGCGTTAACCCCAAATCAGAAAAATCGTCTCTTGGGCACCCTACTATTTGTCGTACCGTTAAGCTTCTTGTAGAGATTGGCCGAAGGAATTAAGACCCTGTTTTATTTGTTTAGAGAACAAAAATAATGTTTGATCACTTGAATACTGTTTAAGGTAGATGGGTACTCCAATTTTTTTTTTCCATAGATTTATTTATTTTCTCTGGAAAGTTTCCTTATTAAATAAGAATTGAAATAAAAAAAGAAAAAAAAAGGGATCACCGTGCTTGTTTTTAGAATAACTGATATCAAAATTATCAAATATTTCTAATGAATATATAGAGAAAACATGTATTTTTTGTTTTCGTTTAAACTATTCCATAGATTTCTTTCTATTTAATTCATATGTTAGCCCTTTGAACATACTTTCAAAAAATATAAAGAAAAAAGGGAAGTCACCGACTTTGTTTTCCTTATGATTTGTAAAATGTGAATTTTCTTAATGAAATTTATGTAAAATATTTTCATCAGATTATTTCCCTTTTCAAATAATCCTCTTAAAATTATTCAATTATCAAATAACCATTCCTCATCTTATTAGATAAATGCATGTAAAATCAAGTCAATAAAGGCTTTGCTTTTTGTGTCACTGATATTATATTTATTAATATATTACAAATAAAAATATTTGCATATTTATAAAGCATATTATTCCACAACAGTATAAATAACAAATTCAAAATGGCGGATGATTACCGATCTACCTTAATATGTTTAAAAACTGAGTGTATAAAAGTGTTCACAAAAAGTCAATATTTGGTGGACATATATATAAGTTACAAAACAAACCTGTGAAATAACTGCAAAGCAAAATACGGATACTACAAACAATTTAACCTTTTGATTCCTCCTTTTAAGAGTCTCGGAGAGGGGGTACACTCACTACATATTGGGTAGTGGTGGGTTCTGACAAAAAGGGGTATTTGTTATGATATTGCTTACAATGGGTATGTTATTTCAACTTTGCTTCTGAAGGAGTTTATTAAATTCAGTCGTTAATATGACAGGTCAGAATCTTTATTGGATTATATCAGTGATCTGTCACTTTAGTGCTTATCTTAAAGTAAAATCACGAATCTTGATAGTAATTATAGATTTTAATCTCTGTAAGTTTTGCACAGTAGAAAATTAACAAAATGACTATCAAAAAGCTAAGAGTGCAAAATCTTGGATTCGTAAAATTGTAAAATTGGAGATTATTATATGACTGGTGGTTTTGTTTAAATTTCATTGGCTAATGCCTTAGTAACCATTTTGACAATATATAAATAACGTATAGCTGTGAGGCGACAGATCAAATTGTTACCACGAAAAACATTGTCAACCAATGCAAAGTAGAGGTTGACAATATTCTTTGGTAGCAAAAACAATAAGTGTTGTTTCATTCCTTGGTTTTACCATGTTTTTGTAGAGACTTTGTCTCATGTGTGTTTACTCCATATCCTTTCAGTGTTTATCTGATATCATCAACAAACTTCGGGCAAATTAACAAAAACTAGAAAAGTTAAGAAAAAAGCTCACAAATATATACCTCCGCTCCCTCATTGATTCCAGAAAAATTAAAAAATTTAAAAAATCAGTCTTAAAATTTCAAATAGCTCGTGCAAAATGGCAATATGTAACATTCTGTGAATGTTTCGGTAAATTTCACTGAGTGTTCTAGGAGGATTTGTCGCCACAATGTGTGTACCCCTATGGCGGACGAACGTACGGATGAACACTATATATCGCCCCGCTAAAGCGGCGGCTATAATTAATACTATGAAAGCAATTTTACATACCTTGATGCTTCTTCTCCATGTTGACTCATTAAGGAATTTTTTTTCCATTTTTAGCTCGCTTTCCTTCCGATTTCAAATACTGTAGTCTATATTTAACTGATGTGAAAATAATTTCCCGTTAGTATTAAAAAATATTTATACTAAAGCTGTATCTGAATTTAATGTACCGAGTGAAGTAGACAAAATTTAATGTCTTGAATTCATTTTGAGAAAAATATAAGATTGAAAAACTTTTAGCATAAACATTGTAGGAGGAACTGCGCGGACATTTGACCATGTACCCTTCATACGGACGGACGGACGGACGAACAGGGGTAAAACAATGAGCCCCTCGACTTTTCATCGCGGAGCTTTAAAAAGTTTTGAATAGCAAAACAGGTTATCAAGAAGCTCGATCTGTCACCATAATCATCATTTTTGGGTTGCAAACCGCAGTAATTTAATTTTTTGTAAGAGTTTTCTCAATTGTCAGAAGGTGTGACTAAATAGTTGCAACAAAGAAATATTTCTTCGGTGAGGGATTGTGTTATGAAATACATAAGAAAAATAACCAGTCAAATACTTTCAATGGAGACCAAGGGACAAATCCTTTTAATTAACATAACTTCCACCAGTTCCACTTCAGTATCACAACAGTATCAAACCAATATCGCAAGTATCCCCACAGTATCACCTCAGTAACAATAGTATTACAAAAGTATCAACAAGTATATGTATCATCGCAGTATCACAACAGTATTACAATAGTATAAACAAGTATATGTATCATCGCAGTATCACAACAGTATTACAATAGTATCACCAAAGTACTACAACAGTTTACATTAGCATCACAACAGTATTACAATGGTATCACCAAGTATCATCAGAATATCACAACAGTCACAGTATCACGACAGTATCACAACATTATCACCACAGTATCACAACAGTATAACCACATTAGTACAACAGAATCACCACGGTATCACAAACAGTAACTCAGTAGTACTACAAGAGTATCGCCACAGTATCTATTTAATGATACTGGTTTTATATCAAAAATTATATGTACATGCCTTCACTAAAATATATATCTCATATTGTATCTGCTACATAAAAATAAATATATTTGTATAAATCTTATTTGTTACAAATGGGTTTCCTGTCACTATAATCACCATTGTTGGGATTTCAACCCAACATTTTTTACTTTTTATAAGAGTTTCTCACACCTCGGCATGTGTGAGATATGTGTAACAAGGCAATTTCTCTTCGATTGGGGTTTATGTTGTGAAACACATGACAAGAATGGCAAGTAAAATAATTTCATTGGTTACCTAGGGAGACAGGTCTTAAATTAAAAAATTTCCATCAAAAACTTGAACAGGTCGAAAAAATAAAGTATCATAGACTATTTTAGCGATATCTCGCTCTGTACTGATTTCATAACTTTAACTGATGAAGAATGGATTTTCATAACACAAAGACCTTTTCTTAATATTCAAAGAATTGAATTGAAAGGTAAAAAAACTGACCCATATTATTTGACACTTTATAGTATTTCTTACAGAAGTTTAGAAAAGCGTATGAAATTTTAAACGAAATTAGAAGAGTTCCACCCCAGTATCACAACATAACTACAACACTATTACAACGGTATCACCAAGTATCGCCACAATATCACAACACTATTATTACAACGGTATCACAAAATATCACCACAATATCACAACACAGTATTACAATAGTATCACCAATTGCAAGTATCACCACAGTATCACCCCAGTCACACAACAATATCACCACAATATCACAACAGTATCGTATCACAATATCAGAAAAGTATCACCACAGCATAACCAGAGTATTACAACAGTATCACAACAGTAGCACCACAGTAGTACAAAAGTATGATCACAGTATCACAACAGTATTACAATAATATCACAACAATATTGCCACAGTATCACAACAATATCACCACAGTATCACAAAAATTTCACCACAGTATCACAACAATATTACAATATTATTACATAATGATTATAATAGTTTTATTTTATTGGATGAATACCTGTCACATAATATTCAATTAAAAATCGAATGGACTTGCTTTTACTTTCACTTTCTTTTCTCAGGTCTGCTTAAAAACGATATTGACTCGCCGTCTTAAACAGCCAATGAAAAACAGAATGATATGCGGTCAGGCGACTTTCGGCCAATCAGAATTGCCGTATTATAAGTATGTTCGGGAAACCAATAATCGGAAGGAAGAAAATGGCGTTGGGCTAGCAGGAGACGTTTGTTGTTCTCTATTCACATTAGAAGCATTTTGCAACAAGTAGACTGCTATTTACAAATACCCGGAAGGTGATCGAAACTAAGAACATGCGATACACAGTCGGAGTATGTGTTTTAGTAGTTATGCAAATTTCTTCTTGTCTTATCACAGGAATTTCAGACTGAGTAACACAAGGTTGGTTTTACTAAAAGGATGGAATTTCTAATTCTCGTGATTTATTTGAGGGTGGTAAAGGGTTATTTTCGTGCAACGTTTTTGGTGTTTTATAAATTCGTGTTTTCGTGTTTTGTGTTTTTATTCCTCGTGTTTTCGTGTCGGCATTATTCCACGTGCCTCGTTTATGTACATATTTTGAGCTCGTGATTCGTTTTGGTTGTTTTATACTTCGTGCGTGTTCATTTTCCTGTAAAAAATCGGGACTTGTTACATTTAGATTTGTAACGGTACCGGAAAGTATAACAGAGCAACATTTTTTAGATTTTCATTGATTTTAAGAGCTTTCAGGTAAAAAAAAACTTTAGATAGGATCAAGTTTTCGGCGAACTACGAGCATTAATTTTCCGTGTTTCGTGATTGGCCATTTTTAACACTCGTGATTCGTTTTTGGCAATTTTTAAGCACGTTCTTTCGTGTTGAGGACCCCCCTTTACCACCCCCTTATTTATCACATGAAAAAATCTAAACTTTGGGGGGAGATCCTTGTACATGTTGCAGAATCGATTGATTTTCTTTACATGTTTCATGTACAGTAAATATTACATGTTGTTTTTGTACATATATATAAATCAAATAAAAATGTAATGAACCTAAAATAATGTACTGATAGCTTCTTGATGCATGAATCTTTGTATGAAGAGATCGGAAAGCACTCTGAAAAGTAAGTACAAATGTACTACTACCTATGACAATTTTACAAGATATGTTATCCTGAAAAAATAAATCGTTGAAAACCCTTACAATTACCAAGTAAGATGATGCATGTTATTATTATGTATTATTATACCTCCTGTAAGAAAGTTCTTTTATAGTAAAACAGTTTTATTTTTGTATAATTTTCAAAAGAAATAGCGTTGACTGCACTATTACAATAGTTAGCACTGCTGTTGTGAAGACTATTGATTTCTACGTCAATCATCATCAATCATCACGTGCAGGAGGTGGAGTTTTCATCTGACCGACAAGTGGGTGGTACTTATCTGCGTAATCACCTGTGCAATTGATGCTATCAAGTTTCTAATCATCATTTGAAAGATTGTCGTCTGCTACAGTGCTAAGATTATTATTTTTTTTCTTTTAACAGTATTTTGATTTTATTGGAAAGAAGAAGGAATGAAAAAAGCTGAGCTTAGTGTACACACATATAATTCATTCTCCAAAAACAGTTGAATATGTTTTGGCCACTTGAAATATATTATTTCATTGCCCTTCCTGTGTTGATGTAATGATGTAATGTGTATTGAGATCATTGACACGTGGAAATTGACATCGGAATCGGTTAACAAAGATACAGTAAAACGATTGACAGGATATAGCAACAAGCAAAAGAAAAATTTTGAAATTCAACTGTTCAGAAATATAGACAACAGTCAGTATAATAATAATATTAATGTTGTGTTTTACATTGACTATGGAAAATAGTAGCCAGGGTGATGGACAATAGTGCACTCCCCTTCGGGTCGTGCACTATTGTCCATCACCCTGGCTACTATTTTCGCATAGTCAATGTAAAACACAACATTATTATATAAATAAAACAATTATGGTCTTTTGTATCGGTCGATATGAGTTTTAATAGACCTAAAAATCCTAATATTAACCTCCGCCTCCGGCGTCGGTCAATATTAATTTTCAGGTCTATTAAAACTCATATCGACCTCTACAAAAGACCATAATTATAAATTATCCCACAATTTCTATTCAAATGCCAGTAACAAAACAGGACAATTGCGTTCCATGGTTATATTTTTGCCGGTAGTTGCACTAGGGAAAAAGTTAGTCTTATTAGTGAGGACAATATGGCAAACAACTAATCACTTCCGTCAACCTGTTTCACTTCCTTCTGGATTATGATTGTAAATAACTTAGTGTACTTTCGAACCGTGAACTAAAGGCTTAACAATTTTAAAGCTGGTCCATTTACTTTGTATCAAGGGCAGAAAGTGAAAGTGTTAAATAAAGATAGAAATTAAAATAGATAAAAATCGTCAAAAAATGGTAGGGAATGGTTATTTAAAGGTGTTTATTAAATTATCTGCTTTAACAAAGTTACAAATTAAAGAAGAGTAATATTTTCTAACACGAGTCTATATCAATAAATAAGACATGTGAGGTGGAACAAAAGAAGAGAAAAATAAAATAATAAATATGACAAAAGAATCACATAAATGAAAAGAAAGGAAACACACATACAGATGAACAACACAGATCAAAATAAAAAAAAAAAAAAAAAAAAAAAAACATTGGTGTATGAGAACAGGTGCACTGGTGGAGAAAGTATCTCCTGCTTCTTTTCAGACACCCGGCGTGTTGAACATGTGGAAATCAATATTTTCCCGTGTAGAGCATAGCGATATTAAGTATTTCTTACACAAGTTTTAAAAACTTACTGAAAGCAAAACTTGCCATGCCCGGTAGAACTTTAAATTGGGCCGTCAAATTATTCAAGCAGTGGTTACACTTGCAATATGTCTTAAAACTGTTTTGATCATGGCTTCTACCTAGTCCGAGTGCAGGAACACCAACCTGGCCATGGGGAGCTTCTGCTAATTAAGTCTCCCAAACGAAGTTTGTGGAGACTTATAGTTTTTGCTCCGTTTCTTATTATTATTATTATCCCCGCACTTTCGAAGAAAGTTCGGGGATAATGTTATACCCTCCGTCTGTCCGTCCGTCCGTCCGTCCGTCACACTTTTCTTGTGACTCAAACTCCTCCTACATTTTTGAATTTAGGGATTTAATTTTGTTGTAGAATTGTTGCATATAGTCTGCAGATGCGCAATAAGCTTTCGGATTTT
>MJUU01013813.1:0-17897 GCA_002080025.1 Modiolus philippinarum | reverse complement strand
TTCCAATTTTGGTAAATTTCCTGAAAGTCTCAAAGACCACTTATTTTTTGGAATTCTACCTAGCAACCATACTTAAAATGTTTGTGTAGCTTAGGACGAACATTTTCATGAATTGGATTTCAAAAATATTTGATTCCATTTTTGGTAAATTTCCTGAAAGTCTCAAAGACCACTTTTTTTTTTGGAATTCTACTTAGCAACCATATATCCTAGAATTCTTTTAGTAACAATAATGACTATCAATAGGCAGATTTAAAAAATAATGAAAAAAATATGCGTAGGGTGTATAACAACTGTTTTCTGTGTCAAACAGGGAGTGCGGGGATAGCTGTCGTTTCCGACAACATCTAGTTATTATTATTCTTTCTTTCTTTCTTTCTTTCTTTTTCTTCTCCCGCAAGTGTGTCCTCCCTCGTTCTCGGCCATCTTACCACCGATCTTAATGAAACTTGACATAGCGATAAAGGACCATGTGTAGATGTGCAATCCGGTCTTGAAATTTTCAAAATGTCCGCCGTTGCCATGGAAACTGAAAAAAGGCGGGAAGATTCAAAGTGCTCCAAATTGGACGAAACTTTACAGGAAGATTGTACAAGATGTGTAGAACATATTTTGGGTCAAAATTTTCCAAAATGGCCGCCGTTGCCATGGAAACTGAAAAAAGGCGGGAAAATTCAAAGTGCTCCTAATTGGATAAAATTTTACAGGAAGATTGTACAAGTTGTGTAGAACATATTTTGGGTCAAAATTTTTCAAAATGGCAGCCGTTGCCATGGAAACTGAAAAAAGGCGGGAAAATTAAAAGTGCTTAAAATTGGATGAAATTTTACAAGAAGATTGTACAAGTTGTGTAGAACATATTATGGAGTCAAAACTATTCGAAATGGCAGCTGTTGCCATAGAAACTGAAAAAAGGCGGGAAAATTAAAAGTGCTCCAAATTTTAATGAAATTTTGAGGGAAGATTGTACAAGTTATTTGGAACTTATTATTGGGTCAAAAATTTTCAAAATGGCGGCAGTTGCCATGGAAACTGGAAAAAGGCTGGAACATTAAAAGTGCTCCAAATCGGATTAAGTTTTACAGAAAGATTATGCAAGTTGTTTGGAACTTATTTTTGGGTCAAAATTTTTCAAAATGGCGGCTGTTGCCATGGAAATGGAAAAATGGGGGATTAAAAGTCAGCTCCACTTTTGAAATTTAAGGGAGTTCGTTTGGGAGACTTTGTGTTTGCATCCAAACACAGTTATTACTTGTTTATTATGTGTTATTATTGAATCTTACTTGAATATGAGTTAAAAGCCATGTCTGTGTTTTACATAGAACGCAGGCAGGTAATATGCACCTATATTTTGATGAAGTGAAATATCCAGGTAAATCCTGCAATTTGATTGGCCACCTTGACAGGGATATGAGACCGTATCCCCTTGTTATAGCAAAATCACAATTTTTAGATGCCTTTAAAAGAAAATTGTAGCACTTCAGGCAGAAAACAATAGTAATTCGGCCATCACAGGGGATACAGGTTCATAATCCCTGTCTGTGCCCGATATTCCCTTCGCCCTACGGTTCAGGCGATATAAAACACACAAAGGGAATATGAACCCTTATCCTCTGTCAAAATTCCGAATAACATATAATATACCATGTGAAGCCCTTATAACAATCATAAACTGTAAGAAGTGTTTAAAAATGAATTTTTTTGCTGCTATTGTCTAATATTTTTTGCATGTCAAGCTCTCCAATCAAACTGCAGGATTAGCCAGGATATTTCACTTTAATAGAAAATTGTATGTCGGTCGTGTTTTGTAGTAAAAGGTTTTGTGTTTGTTGTCTGGGGGTATTGTAATGGTCCTATTTATGTCACTGAAAAGGAGTCTTTCTTAAGGTCAGGCCATAACTGATGAATTAGTTCGTCTTGAACAGGGTCCCCTTTTTAAGTGGTTATAGGCACAAAGGTATAAAAGAGAGATAAATAAGCAATTTAAGGATACGGAATGAATGCACATGAGACAAAGTCTCTACAAATATATGGTATATCAAAGCAAAGGAACAACGCTTTTATTGTTGTTCTTCATAATGAAGTCACCACGAGGCCTTCAACAGCTATACCCGACAAAAAGACCAACAGTAGACAATCACAACACTTTAACAACCACAGGGCATTCTTCGAGTCACAGGTAAGAAAACTTGGCGTAATACAATCATGAGATATAGGCACAATAAAC
The DNA here is from genome assembly GCA_002080025.1 of Modiolus philippinarum. Taxonomy (NCBI): domain Eukaryota; kingdom Metazoa; phylum Mollusca; class Bivalvia; order Mytilida; family Modiolidae; genus Modiolus; species Modiolus philippinarum. The sequence continues at coordinate 15,670 of MJUU01013813.1, read as the reverse complement.
AGGGGGTCAGAATTACAATTTGAAATAACAAATTATAATACCAAGATCCAATTCTCTCAAGAACAAGTACACCATATATAGAAAATACACCCCTTGCACTGGGACTCTGTAGGAGAAACAAATCCCAGTCTAAAATAAGTAATAAAGATATATAGAGTATATGCACATTAGACAAAGTCTCTACAAATACATGGCAAGACCAAACAATGGAACAACACTTTTATTGTTGCTCTTCATCTTGAAGTCACCATAAGACCTTCAACAAAAACCCTATAGCACTGATTTGAGCGGAATTCATTGCTAGATACCGAGGAACTCTACATCCATGGTACTTAACCCGTGGACGCAAAATCGTCAAAACACAGAGGATAGTCTGGCAAAGTGTTCTTACAATCACTGTATACGTACCGCTAACCATCCTCGAGACTACCAGTAAAAACTTATTTACGAAACCAGTACAAGCACTCTCCCTTTTGGTAACTATATACGAAGTATTATTTGAACATACTATCTGAGTTTTCATGCCAGCTGTTTGAATAAATAACAGATTTGACAATCGACTTTTGATTTTCATTATTTAAATTGATTGCACGAACCGTGCATTATTTAATTGCTCGTTTTAAATACTGATGTATATTTTATATTTCATATTTAATCTGACACAGCTGTCACCCTAAACTAATATGTTTTCTTGTTTTTGCCATGTTTTTGTTTTGTTTTCTCGTTTTTGCCATGTTTCTTGTTTTTCGTTTTCTTGTTTTTGCCATGTGTTTGTTTTTCTGTTTTCTCGTTATGCCATGTCTTTGTTTTACTGTTACCTTGTTTATGTCATGTCTTTGTTTTTTCTGATTATTCGTTTTTGCCATGTCTTTGTTTTTTCTGTTTTTCTCGTTTTTGCAATGTGTTTGTTTTCTGTGTTCTTGTCTTTGCCATGTCTTTGTTTTCTGTTTTCTTGTTTTTGCCATGTCTTTGTTTTTCTGTTTTCTCGTTTTTGCCATGTGTTAGTTTTCCTGTTTTCTTCTTTTTGCCATGTTTGTGTTTTTCTGTTTTCTTGTTTTTGTTATGTTTTTGTTTTCTGTTTTCTCGTTTTTGCCATGTTTTTGTTTTCTGTTTTCTTGTTTTTGCCATGTGTTTGTTTTTCTGTTTTCTCGTTGCTGCCAGGCCGCCTTTGTTTTTCTGTTTTCTTGTTTTTGCCAAGTCTTTGTTTTTCTGATTATTCGTTTTTGGCCATGTCTTTGTTTTTCCTGTTTTCTCGTTTTTGCCATGTCTTTGTTTTCTGTTTTCTTGTTTTTGCCATGTCTTTGTTTTCTGTTTTCTTGTTTTTACCATCTCTTTGTTTTCTGTTTTCTTGTTTTTTTCATGTCTTTTTTTTCCGTCTTCTTGTTTTTGCCATGTCTTTGTTTTCTGATTTTTTGTTTTTGCCATGTCTTTGCTTTCTGTTTTTTTGTTTTTGCCAAGTCTTTGTTTTCTTGTTTTTGCCATGTCTTTGTTTTCTTGTTTTTGTCATGTCTTTGTTTTCTGTTTTCTTGTTTTTGCCATGTCTTTGTTTTCTGTTTTCTTGCTTTTACCATCTCTTTGTTTTCTGTTTTCTTGTTTTTGCCATGTCTTTGTTTTCTGTCTTTTTGCTTTTGCCATGTCTTTGTTTTCTGTTTTCTTGTTTTTGCCATGTCTTTGTTTTCTGTTTTCTTGTTTTTGCAAAGTCTTTTTTTTGTTTTTGCCATGTCTTTTTTTTCTTGTTTTTGTCATGTCTTTGTTTTTTGTTTTCTTGTTTTTGCCATGTCTTTGTTTTCTGTTTTCTTGTTTTTTCCATGTCTTTGTTTTCTTGTTTTTGCCATGGCTTCGTGTTTCTGTTTTTCTTATTTTTGCCACGTTTTTGTTTTTCTGTTCTCTTGTTTTTGCCATGTTTTTGTTTTCTGTTTTCTCATTTTTGCCATGTTTTTGTTTTTTGTTTTCTCATTTTTGCCATGTTTTTGTTTTTCTGTTCTCTTGGTTTCGCCATGTTTTTGTTTTTTGTTTTCTCATTTTTGCCATGTTTTTGTTTTCTGTTTTCTCATTTTTGCCATGTTTTTGTTTTCTGTTTTCTTGTTTTTGTCATGTCTTTGTTTTTCTGTTTTCTTGTTTTTTCCAAGTCTTTGTTTTTCTGTTTTTTCGTTGTTGCCATGTCTTTGCTGTTCTGTTTTCTTGTTTTGACATGTCTTTGTTTCCTGTTTTCTCGTTCTTGCCATGTCTTTGCTGTTCTGATTTCTTGTTTTTGTCATTTTTTTTCTGTGTTCCGGTTTTTGCAATGTCTTTATTTTTCTGTTTTCCGGGTTTTGCAATGTCTTTATTTTTTCTGTGTTCCGGTTTTTGCCATGTCTTTGTTTTTTTCTGTTTTCCGGTTTTTGCCATGTTTTAATTTTTTGTCTGTTTTCCGGTTTTTGCCATGTCTTAATTTTTTTCTGTGTTCCAGTTTTTGCCTTGTCTTTGTTTTTCTGTTTCCAGGTTTTTGCCATGTCTTTGTTTTCTGCTTTCTGGTTTTTGCCATGAATTTGTTTTTCTGTTTTCCGGTTTTTGGGCATGAATGTTTCTCTGTTTTCCGGTTTTTTGGCATGTCTTAGTCATCAGCGCACCCCTGTTCCTTCAGTAAACTTTGGGTGTTGTTATGGAATATTGACATGTATCATGGTTGTCACTGATGCTTGATTTGACCGATAACTAAAGACATTTTATGTCATGGTTGCCATTGTTGCTTGATTAGGCCGAGAATTAAAGACACCATATGTCATGGGTGACATTGTTGCTTGATTAGGCCGAGAATTAAAGACACCATATGTCATGGGTGACATTGTTGCTTGATTAGGCCGAGAATTAAAGACACTATATGTCATGGGTGACATTGTTGCTTGACACGGCCCTTAATTAAAAACACTATATGTCATGGGTGACATTGTTGCTTGTTTAGGCCCTTAATTAAAAATACTATATGTCATGGGTGACATTGTTGCTTGATTGGGCCGAGAATTAAAGACACTGTATGTCATGGGTGACATTGTTGCTTGACTGGGCCCTTAATTAAAAACACTATATGTCATGGGTGACATTGTTGCTTGATTAGGCCGAGAATTAAAGACACTATATGTCATGGGTGACATTGTTGCTTGACTGGGCCCTTAATTAAAGACACTGTATGTCATTGTTGCCGTTGATGCTCTATTAGTACGATAATCAAAGACACTTTATGTCATGTTTTCCCTTGTTGTTTGACTAGGCCAATAACTTTAAGGCCAAAGGCAAGGATATAATTCTTTTTAACTTGAAGGTGATGAAATATAAAAACGCGAGCACAGAATGCATGAAATCCAGAAATATTTGGAATGCGTTCTGATCTACTCCAATTTAATTGTTGTATAGAATAAAATCTTGAATCTTGTAAACTTCATACCAGGTTGTCTATCGCGAATTGTGTAATTTTCGTGTATTTTGACATTACATTAATTGGAGCGTGGTTAAAATCGGGAAATATTCAAAGGAATGCCGAAAGTACTGAAATTTTATTCTGCATTTTTGGGGCCCAAAAGATGACAAAAGAAGGCTAACGATTCATCGCTAAAGTTATTCTAATGCTTATATATAGCGACAGATATTAAGGACTTTGATCAATAAACGTTGTTACGACAGTCGATTCTGTCCTTATTAATGTTATAACTATATAGAAATTTACAATAGTTTTCAAAACTTTACTTCTGGTACTGATTGTGGGTTAGAGAAGTAACAAGTACCATGGATTTTTCATTGATTTTGTCTAAGGGTAAGAAAATGATATTGATGAATCAGCTACCACCGAGAACTTTCAAAGCACATGCTTCACTGATAGTCACTGTCGTTAGGGACCGACCATTTAACTTGAAAGGGGGGGATGGTTTTTTTTAAAACAATATTCTGGATCTAATTTTATGTGAAAAAAAAATTTTGCTGCCAAAATGATGAAAACAAATTTTCTGACGGAGGCTTTCTGCCCCCCAAAAATAATGTTAATTCTGATAAAAAAATATTTTGTTGATACACGTGAAAAAATGAAATAAATTGTTTCGCGCAAAGCGCGAAAAAAATTTTCTGTCCAGAAAAAAAACCATAACCCGCCTTCAGGTTAAATGGTTGGTCCCTAAGCGGGGCAGGGCATGATGTCACTCCTGGTTTTATGAGAGGTCACACTCTGTGTGCCTCAGATCTGAATGTCGTCTTTTTATTTCCGTGCCTTGATATTGTCTCACGTCTTTGTTTTTCTGTGTTCTCGTATTTTCCATGCCTATGGACTTTGATTTTTGTAATTATCTGTTCTTTCGCCAAACTACTATTTTGCATCCCCCCAGAAAAAACAAACAAAACAAACAAAACAAGCAAACCACTTCATTTATTTTAACTGACAGATGTAAATTAAACCATCACTGTTTAAAGACGTTTGCTCCTCGTGTTTTGGGATTTCTGTCAGATTTTCGGAATCCTTAGGTCTTATCCATTTAAAAGCATTATAATTTTTTGCCCATTGAGCCCCTTATCTTTTCCATAATTTCAATTTATAGATGTATGTAAGCATTCTGTAAAAAATCATTGAATTCTATTTATTCTCACATTCATTCATGGTAAAACCTTGCTAATGTAAATCCTATGAAAATCAGAGGAGTTCAGTTTTCCGCCAAATTTCCAATCAATTATTTCTCATCAACGGGATCATCAACCTCTCATTTTTTTCACTTAAATTACTTCTTTTTAAATTTTTAACCAAAAAAATCCTATATATTTGAAATCCTATTTATCTTTAAATGGAGCAGCAAACCCCGTCAACACTTATTTTGCCGATTATGAGATTTTCTTGGTAGACATTTTGAAGGATAAAGTTGCAATTCAATCATTACTGAATCTCTGTGTAAAGACATTATAGTATATTGTACAATAAAGGGCAAGCTATCGCTCGCTCAACATGGTCTTTTATTTTCCGTTTAGAAACTCGTTCCTTTCCGTTCTCGTAGTACTTATCAGCGTGTTCTATTTCCGAATATCTTTTAATTTACGATTGAGAGTAAAACACGAATCAAGCAGTTACTCATAAATTATAGACATTATCATTTACTTTTGTTTCAGTATCGTGTTGCCCTATATGGTCTAGAAGTCTCGTTTTCATTTTGGAACTTCCGGGACCAAAACTTATACCCGGAAGTTGCATTTTAAACAAAAAACTATGACGTTTAAAGCAAAAAATTAGGACGTCATAATCCTGCAACGTCATATTTTGACGGGAAACGTTTTCAACTTGCAATTTTATCGTGATTTCTTGTTGTCACATGACGAGACTTCGGGCTTGTTCACACTACAAAAGTTAATCCGGATTAACTCAGGTAAAAACGGCTTAAGCCACATGCCATTCACACTGCAAAAGTTGATCCGGATTAACTTAATCCACAACGTGACGTGTATTTCAACTAAAAATTGGTCAATGTGAACGCAACGTTGTGGATTAACTTAATCCGGATTAAATCAATCCAGATTAATCCGGATTGACTCCAGTGTGAACAGGCCCAAACAGGCACTATAACTGCACCTATTTTCAGGATGCTCCGCATACAAATTTGGTACTTCCCATGGTAGTGGACACATGAATACCTTGTCTATGCGGGGAAATTAGGTCATTATGCGAAAAAGCTGGCCCTTAGGCATTCAAAACGAAATATGGAGAAACAACACTCTCCTTACAGTGTAAAAAATGCCTTAAATTTAATAAAACTGTGAAAATATGAAAGTCGGCCAACCAGGATAATGTATGTTTTGTACTATTAATTATTTTTAAAAAAAATTCCCCTAATTCAGATTTAGGTGGTTGTTCATATACTGTTGCCTTCTTATTCATTTTGTCGGGAAACGGATGACAGCTATTGTAAGAACACTTTGTCAGTTATTTTTGTTTGTTTGTTGATAATTCCGCATCAATGGAAAAAAAGGAAAGATACATGAATGAAGCGATTTTCTAAATATTGCAATAAATTCCGCTAAAACCGGTGCAAAGAGCGATCTTGAACTTTCTGTTAGGTATGAGCAAGCTAAATGTTGAAGGCCTCATCATTGCCTCAAGATGAAGAACAATAAAAAAACGATATCCCAATTGCTTGAATTTGTACAGACTTTGTCTCATGTTTATTTACTCCATATCCTGTCATTGTTTATTTACAAGATTGTCTGTGACGGTTCTTACCGTAGAGTCATGGTCAATATTGACTGGTAAAATGACATAAAGGAAAACTAATCTGAGGAAGGATCTTTCCCTCTACAACTAAATTTGTTTTTCCTCTACCGGATATGACTTTATACTACCAGAGTTGACATGTTCAATACGGCGGGTGACTTATAAGAAGAAGGAGATGCTTACTCTGTCGGTGACCTGATCTCATCCATGGTTTTTATTTGGTTTGTGTTGTTCATCTGTATGTATGTCTTCATAATTCCTTTCTATTCCGTACTAATGTGGTGTCCTTGTTTCGTGGTGTTTCTGATGCTGCCATTTTCCTTGAATTGTTCGTGTGTAGACTGACAGTTCGGTTTTCTCTTACTGATATAGGTAGTTCAAGGTATTACATGATGCCTTGAGTTTAGAAATAAAATTAAGCCTGACTTTTATTTCTGAAGGACTAACGCCATCATACAAATCACTCTAGTTTGATACACATTTTATGTAGAATTGAGTAAAAATTACTGTATTCAAAAGGCATCACATTTGTTTTTTTTAATTATCCTTACTTTTCTGGGGGTTCATCTAATCTTTTTATAGTCAGTAGTCTCTTTAAAAATGTCGGCAATTTAAAAATACTGTCCATATCCTATGTTGGCATTTTAATTGTTGACACATTGTTTTGAAATCTTTCTTTTCAATCAGACAAAAGAAGGGCAGACCAATGGGAAGGCTGGCAAGGTAATTTTATATTAAAGTATAATATATAGAATTTTTGTATTTTGGTGTACAACTATTACATAATCTTGTATTGAATCCAAAGATTATGGAATATTTTACCATCAATGTACGTCATTAAAATAACAAAGAGAACAAAAAGAGGAGTTGCAACTTTTGTCTGATCTTTTATGTCGGAATAATGAGCTAACTTCATTTTTGTTAAATTAAAGACATTGCATGATTTAGTATCAACAAAAGAGGCCCATGGAATATATATTTTAATTCCGTGATGAGTTTAAAGGGCGATTCGGCCTTTAAATCCACGGCTTTGCTGAAAACGGCTGCGAAAAAAAATGGCAAATACATCAATGCAGGTTCACTAATGGATGTATGACTAATGAAGAATTAACAAACTAAGAGGGNACAGACAGGGAATATGAACCCGTATCCCCTGTGAAGCCCGAATAACTTTTATATTCTGCTAGAAGTGCTATTAATTTTCTTTTTAAAGCTGTTAAAAATTGTGATTTTGCTACCACGGGGATACGGTCTCATATCCCCTGTCAAGGTAACCAATCAAATTGCAGGATTTACCTGGATATTTCACTTCAGCAGAATATATATTTTAATTCCGTGATGAGTTTAAAGGGCGATTCGGACGAAAAAGTAGTGCCTTTAAATCCACGGCTTTGCTGAAAACGGCTGCGAAAAAAAATGGCAAATACATCAATGCAGGTTCACTAATGGATGTATGACTAATGAAGAATTAACAAACTAAGAGGTGGCAACGATCCACAGAAACTCAACAAGAGTTATCTATCTTATGACGGTTGAAATTAGCTGATTTGGGTTGATCTTTTGTGAGCTTAAAATGTGTCTCTGGACAAAGCTTAAAGTTAATAGGATATTAATGTTAATAAAATAATAGGATAAAAAAATCATATATGTATCATTATCGGTAATTTGAATGAATTTTTAAGAAAATATCGGGTCAGTGTGAACACGTCATAGGCGCGTTGCTACAGTTGGGTGCAGACATAACCTCTCGCCAAGTTAACTTGAACCAGTCATAAAAGCTCTTCTAAGTTAACTTAGGACCGTTTTCAAGTTAACTTAGACCAGTCATAGAGCAGTCATAAAAGCTACTCTAAGTTAACTTAGAACTGCTCTAGAGCCCTGACTGCTCTGACCTGTTCTGGTCCTAGAATATCCTGACTGCTTTGACCTGTTCTGGTCGTTAAGCCCTGACTGCTCTGACCTGTTGTGGTCATAGAGTCCTGACCGCTCTAACCAGTCATAGAATCCTGACTGCTCTGACCTGTCATGGAGCCCTGACTGCTTAAATGTTACAGCAATGGAAACGTTCAACATTCCCAAATTAGCGCCCATCGTGTGCGCCCATCGTGTGCACTCGTCGTGTAAAGCGTGTGCGTGTATCGTGTAACGTTCTCCGTTCATTTGCGTGTATCTTATATGTTACGTGCGTTTACTACTTTAATTCAAAAGACCACATTTTATAGATATATTTGCCCGCTTTCTTTGCCTAGAAACATTATTTATTTTCATGAAAATTTCGAACAAATAAATTATTTGTTTCCACGACAAGTAGGATTAATTTTTTTTTTTCTCACTGGGACCTGGGACTATTATAAGTCCCAGCTTGGACCAAGGTTAAATTATTAATTTACAAAATCGCCCAATTCCCATCCCTGAAAATCAACTGGTCGTCCCCTTATTTCTGTCTTTTGAAAGATTTTATAGATATTTACAACTGCAACTTTATATATCTTAACATATCAACATATAGAGTATCACATGTTTTGGGCAATACTATTCATGAAGAAAATCTGCCTTTTCTTAAATATATTTCATGTTAAATACAGAAAGTTGAAGTATTGCAGGCATTGATATAATATCGAATGAGGAAAATCTGCTTTTTCTTAAATATTTCATGTTAAATTACAGCAAGTTGAAGTATTGCGGGCATCGATATAATATCAAATGAAGAAGATCTGCCTTTTCTTAAATTTCATGTTAAATTACAGAAAGTTTAAGTATTGCGGGCATCAATATAATATTGTATGAAGAAAATCTGCTTTTTTTATATATTTCATGTTAAATTACAGAAAGTTGAAGTATTGCAAGCATCGATGTAATATCGAATGAAGAAATCTGCCATTTCTTATATATTTCACGTTAAATTACAGAAAGTTGAAATATTGCGGGCATAGCTATAATATCGAATGAAGAAAATCTGCTCTTTCTTATATATTTCATGTTAAATTGCAGCAAGTTGAAGTATTGCGGGCATCGATATAATTTAGTATGAAGACAATCTGCCTTTTCTTATATATTTCATGTTAAATTACAAAAAGTTGAAGTATTGCGGGCAGCGATATAATATCGAATGAAGAAAATCTGCTTTTTTTTATATATTTAAGGTTAAATTTCAACAAGTTGTAGTATTTTAGGTTGAAAATGAAATATGCACCTCTTCTAATATTTGATGTTTGTGGCTGTTTTGTTTATTTATTTTTTACAAAATGACAGATATTTACAATTTTCGAGTACATAAAAGTGACAGTTTTCTGATAGTTCTGATATGGTAACGGCAAAATTGAAGAAAATTGCACTCAACGTGTGAAAAATTTGTGCGTTCGTTGTGTGAATCGTGTGCGCGTACGTGATAGAGAATGTGGGACGTATCCATCGCTGTATTAAATTTTGAGTATTTACAGTTCTTGTATTGTTTTAGAGCTATACGACTAATCAGAGCAGTCAAGATTCTATGACAGGTTAGATCAGTCAGGATTCTATGACAAGCTAGAGCGGTCAGGGCTCTATGACTGGTCAGAGCAGTCAGGGCTCTATGACAGGTCAGAGCAGTCAGGATTCTATGACAGGTTAGAGCAGTCAGGGCTCTATGACTAGTCGGAACAGTCAGGATTCTATAACTGCTCCAAGTTAACTTCAAGTTAACTTAGGACTGTTCTCATGACTGCTCCCCAAGTTAACTTGGACGAGAGGTTATGTCTGCACCCTACTGTATGCTTTATTTTCATACGCGTCTTCGGTGAATGAAGAATGCATATTTACTTAGTAACTTTAAGACGGCCCCTAGCAAGATTATTAGCAGAATTCATTAAAAAGTATCGAAAAACGCTGTATCTGTTCTTTAGTACCCACAGATGCGATTACCCAGCAAAGTATTTTTACAACTGTTGTCATCCGTTGCCCTACAAAAAGATTAAGAGAAAAAAAACACTACATATAAACAACCACAGGTCACTCATGCAGTCAATTACAAGAAAAGTCTTACATACTTATTCTCATTTTCATATCTTACATGGAAATTTATATACACAATTGACAAAAAATTTCCACGATGCAAAATTGTCAACCGCAATAGCCCTGATTTTTTTCAGGTATTGCAAAAGATATGGTTTTTAAATGGTTGGTTAAACCGGTTTTATGGCGCGCAAAACCTCGTATTGTGTATATGTCAATTTCTATTATACAATAGAAATTCTCAGTTCCTTACCGACTGTGTGACGGGTGCTGTATACAAGGTAGGACAAGCTTGCCCTTGTGAAACACCTGAAGTCTCTCTTTTTTTAGAGTTCACACTGTTAGTGCTTTAGTTTTTTGTGTTGTATTTATGGTGTTTGTGTGTTTATTGGCATGTAGTGTCTTTGGTCTTCCACCTTCTTGTGTTCTTGCTTTTGCCTCGTCTGTGGACTTTGATTTGTGTAATCTTGTGCTTTGTTCCTTTGGTAAACTTGGTTCGTTGTAGTCCATTAGCAGTAATAAATCTCAGTCTTGGTCTTAGTCTAGTTTGAATTCATGAACATTTAGAACTCCTTCATTCAACCGGACGAAACAAATGGTCTCAGATTTCATCAGCACATGAACTCTTTTAATAGTACATGAACTCTTTCAACATAAACTCATTAGACAGTACATGAACTACTCCAACAGGACTAAATAAAATTCAGCGTCCTAGCTCCAGATAGAATAAAAGCATTTCGTACTTCAACATATAAAAAAACTGTGCAAATAACACAAAGGGTCTAAATTAGCTAAGAACATTTAAATCCTTAGTTTTATAGCATCTAACACGATTGCTCTAAATACCTTGGCTATTCCATAGCCTAGCTAACTAAGGATTTAACGTGATTTAATTTTGTTTTATCTTCGTTGCAGATTACTTGTAGAAAATCACGTATGAATATGATATTTGTTTATAAGTAGATAAAAAAAATAAGTGATAAAAAAAGCAGCTGAGAACAAAATGAGTTATCTCTCTTTTTCCGTTAGTAATTACTCATTCGCTCGTCATAATATATTGACAAGGTAGAAACAAATACAACTAGAAAAACACGAGGGGACTTTATAAACATAAGTAGATGATATAAATCGGAGAATGGTTTTTATGAAATAAAAACGATACGCTAGGCTATGGAATAGCCTTGGATAGAAAATTGCGTGTTTAATTGAAAAGGGTGTGGTGGCTCATGATGTATTTGTATACTCAAATCAATACTTGAAGTAAGCCTTTCTCGGTACTTTTTTGTAAATTCTTCTATTGGTTTGCGCATGTGACAAAAGAGGTGAAGAATACCCTATATAGTCACTAAATCAAAAGAAATGAAAGTAATATTTCTCCAATAACTGAATACCATATGCCCTCTTCAAACTGAGTGAAAAATCATCAATAATATCATCATGATAATGAAATAAAGTCTATTGATGCAAATGTAAAACACGAGGGGACTTTATAAACATAAAGTGAATTTATAAACATAAGTAGATGATATAAATCGATTCAGTCACTGATTCGATCAAACTTCTCATTTTGCGACCTTTTAAAGCGGTGTATTTTATAGTATTTGTATATTATTGATAATTGCACAATACCTTATCTTTATTTTTAACTTCTGGTTTTAAATTTATACATTAGCGTACATATATTTATAAATCTGGCTAAACGATTGTTTTAAATTTAAACATTACTGTTCTTATTCTTTTTATCATATCTATATTTATATTGCAATACCAATCCCATCATCCTCTACAAACCTGTTCCCAGTACCACCTATGGTAAATGTTTATAATACGTTTCAACTTCCACAAGGAAACAGAAAAATTAAACCCCGCCCCGTTTTATCAGGACGAAACTGGACGCCATTTTGATTTCGATAATATGAAATTCCTATTGGTCAATAGTCTTCTGGGCATGCGTTCTCCTCACTACGCAAGCGTACTCCTCACTTTCCCCCAAGAACTATCTATATAGCTTGGCTATTCCATAGCCTAGCTAATAAAAATATTCGTTCAAGAGTTTCAAATAAAGAACAGATAGTGCCATAAAAACGACGAGATATTTTTCTAATTTTGTAAAGCCAATAGTTTACAACAGAACAACCAAAATTAAAAAATTTAAAGGTAAAAAGAAACATGTGTTATCGAAATGTCCCTATGTAGAAACTAAATTTACAATAACTTCGGTATTTTTAATTTAAAATAAATTAATATCGAATTTATCGAAATATGACTTCTGGATATGGTAAATTTGAAAACTAACTTACGTCCCTTCAGTACAGATAAAAATCTGAAATCAAAGCATATGATTAAAAAAAGGAATAATCTAAATAACGTAAACCGATAAGGACAGTGCTGCGTATCACAATGGTATACCAGTATTTCTAACAATTATGGAACAAATATTTGTATAGAAATTGTTTCTGTATAGTTAATTTGGAAGAATAGTTATGACACATGTCTAAAAATTTATTCTAGAATTATTGCAATAATGTTAGGATATTTTATCGTAAGTACATGTATATGCATGCTCTAGTTTTTACAGGATGACCAATTAAACATGAAAGTGATTATGTTAGAATATTGAAAAAAATGTGCGTGGTGAAAATAGAAAAAATGTATAAATTTTAAAGACCTAAATCATCAAAACTACAACTTAAGCCAAGAGCATTGCTAGAAAACAGTAGTGAAATTTACAATTATATACTGCAAATTAACAGTAGAACCAAAATGAAACTTGGTTGAGATTAAGTATCGTAAATTACAAAACTCTCATTCGGTTGACAGGATGACCAGGATATCACATATAAGATGCTAATGAGGCAATTACACCAATGCACAGCAGTACATAGATATATTTAAGGATCACTCCAAGAAAGTTGAATAAACACCAAAACACCTATATTTTTTAGAACAACAATATATTCCATACAATATTAAAATGGCGTATTAAAGCAAACTGGTCTAAAATTAGAGGTACACCAATATCTAGAAAAAAATCTTTATTGTTAACAATATAAATTCTTATTGTTTAAAGCCACGGCTATTTTCCAGCTTCTAGTTTTATTTTTTTAACCCCTTTATCATATTTAATTTGAGAATAGCTTTTCTCACTTTTGAGACAGGACAGTTCCTATTTTTAGCGGTGTGAGATTTCCTTGTCTTGTACCCCCTGGTACAAGACAGAAATTACCAAGCAACGTATTCAGACGTCATTGACGTCGCTTAGGAACGTCGGATGTCAAGTACGGCTTGGTGGTAAATAAATCGTAGTTCGTGATTACAAAAGTGAGAAAATAAATCAAACACCGTTGAAAATGCAAGATTTAGAAATCTCAGACACCCTCGGGTAAGATTTCAATGGTTCTCTGACTCGGCAAGCCTCGTCAGAGAAATATTGAAATCTTACCCTTGGGTGTCTGAGATTTCTTGATCTTGCCTTTTCACCGGTGTTAGATTCATATAATCAGTTCTAAATGATTTTGTTATAATTTTTAACAATTTGAACTAAGATCTATATCCTTTCATTGTATATTAAGACTAGAGTTTGTCTCTCCTGTCGTGCGTAGTCCATAAATGGGGAAAATAATGACATTACCGATCAGATTGTTAAGGTGGCTCACTCATCACATTTTTGAATTTGTGTCAGATTTCGGAACTCCTGTGGTTTACTCCAGTTCAATGGGTTAAAGAATTTTGCACATGGACCCCCACTTTTTATTTCAAGAATGTCTTCTATAGGTCAAGTCAAGACACCTGACAAGTTTTCATGAAATCGTAGATATAGCTTCCTAGCTTTTAGACATAAAATAGTCCTAATGTTAAACTAAGGGAAAATCCAGAAAGATCCAATTTCCGCCAAATGTTTTATGTTGTTTATCTCCGTTAAAAGCACACAGACTTATATATTTCTTTTTACCATTTCATTTAGTATACAATGCTTAATCAGATAAAATAGATTTCAAGAAATGACATCAGGAGTGAGGCTCCTTAAGAAAGATTCCATACGTGAGAGATTTGTAGTCTTTAAACATTTCAGTTATGGTGTACTTGTTCTTATGAACATTTTTGATATGGATACATTATCATGCTTTGGCATTTGATTATTATTTTTTATTACTTTTTTTTTTGCAATTTCAAAATGTTACTCTGACTTATATAATGCTCAAATCTCACTTTTATAATGCAAAGATTTCTAATCATTATCGACGAGTGCCCGACGGTTGTTAATATGTTGTGAATGTCTTCTGTTAGTCTTTTCGCGTGACATCAGATGATAGCAATCGTAAGAACACTTGCCAGATAATTATATCCATTGACGATACCGCATTTATGGGGTAAAAAGACTTGTTGTAGCGTTGTTCGACATCGGGCTATGCATTCCTCTCAAACCAGTGCTTGGGCCGTCTTGAACTTACTTTGAAGTATGAGCAAAGCTCACTGTTGAAGATCTCATTGTGACTTCAAAATGTAGAACAACAAAAAAGCGTTGTTCTCATGTTCATTTACTCCATATCCTTCCGTAAAACATTTAATACAGGAGTTTGTCTTTTACTGCAGTGTGGAGTTGGTAAAACAATTCCCCGTGGTAGAGATGTATGCTCTTTTTGTTTTTAGATATGGTGTACTTGTACATGAGATAATATCTAATGTGTACTCTTTGTTCAATTACTATTATCTTAATTTATATAAATTCTAAAACCGAAGGATTAACTCCCTCCATTGTAGCTTTGTCCTTTTTGGAGTTAACATATGTGTTGTGGTCTCATGTTCATTAACTTCCTTCCGTAAAATATTGTTCTATACATTGGCTTTGCCACTTGTCTCATGTGTTTGTACTCCATTTCCTTTCACTGTTTATTAAATACTTGCTCCAATGATCATCAGACGATTCAGTGCATAAGTTCACAACAAAATATAAAAGAAAATTAAAAAGTCAATTGTTCAGAGAACAATTGCAAGGTCTTTCACCAGTTTTCATTATGATTATATGTTATTATTTTGATTTTATTGTCAATCCTTGTCGAAAATATGATGTAAACAAGAGTTCTGAACTTTTTCAACTACATTTAATCACCTATCTCTTACCTTTTTTGGTGATTTTACTAAAAAAATCCCAAAAATTGGCTATGACCTTGACTTCTGACCTTGATGACCTCTGACCTTGTGCTCAAAATGAAGGTCTCTTCTTACTGACTAATTTGATATGTTACTTGACTATACTATCTGTAACGGTTTAGATTGATTGATTGATTGATGTTTTACGCCAACTTCAGCAATATTTCAGCTATATTGTGGCGAGAACTGTTGGGTTTATTGAAAAATTCTAATAAATACATAAAATATTAATATAAAACCATATAGCTTTATACAAGTAAAACAAATCTGTAAAATGTTAAAAAACATAATAGTAAATTTTTGGTTTAACAATAA
>MJUU01013811.1:0-10336 GCA_002080025.1 Modiolus philippinarum | reverse complement strand
GCAGTAAGAAATACCAAATAAACCTGGGACCATCAAGGGCTCCAGACAATTTCCAAGCATGATCTGACTGCTCATGCGTAGTACCCTTTGCAAAGCACAGTGGAAAGTCGTGTTAGGTAAATAAGAAACTGATAATTTGTAATACAGTTATATTTAAAATATTTAAAATATTTCGGTCTGTAAAACGTAAAACTCCTGTAGGTTGTTGAACATAACCATGGTATATGTTTTTTTTATGATGGTATATTAGTAGTTCCGTTTGGTTTTATATAGTTCATATTGGTATATAAGCTAAAGATAATCCTAAATCAAAAATCAAAAACAATTTTATGATGTCATTTAATTTCAGTTTCTGGTAAAAACATTTCGATCCTACAATTAACAGTCCTCAATATAAGGATAATCTTGACCTGATATAATAGGCTACTTAAAGCAAGAGTATGTTACCCATAACGTGGCAGTCATCACTACAGAAGTTCTACGGTCGAGATAACGATCTCATGGATCGCTAAAGGATATATGTTTCCCAGATGACAACACATCTTTCCCTTTACAGCTAAAGTTTGTTCTTTTTTCGTCAACTTTTTTGACTTTACTACCGAAATTGGCATGTTATACACGGAGGGTGTCTTATTAGATGAAGGAGATGCTTACTCTCCAGGAGAACCTGATATCGCCCATTGTTTTTATTGGGTCCGTATTGATCATTTGTATGTGTGTCCTCATTTTCCTTTTCTGTCTCGTATCCATTTGGTGTCCTTGTTTCTTGGTGTTTCCGATGTTGCGGTTGTCCCTTGATTGTTCTTATTTAGACTGACGGTTTGGTTCTTCCATACTATACTTAAATAATAGGTACGTAAATAGCAAAGTTTCCGGATTTCGATGAAATTTTACATGCAAGTTCATCAAAAGAAGCTGAATTCAGTTAAGCTATTTTTATGTTTGAAATATGGCCGATTGAAAAATCTATCAGTTATGTTGTTTTCATATAGAATCCGTGTAAAACGTACAGAAAAATAATATATGAAACGTCTATAAATTGCGCGTTTATAAAAACTTATCCTACAATTTTTATGCAAAAAGGATATGATTTAAACAATGAAATTCCCATTTTAATGGTGTAAATTTTATAGAGGGTCACCGAATTAATTTCGCCAGTATAAATAGTTGAACATAGAATAGGCACGCCAAAAATGGATTTTTTCGATAAAATTTGCCGTAACGTTCACACTGCAAAAGTTAAGCAGTTTTTACCTGAGTTAATCCAGATTAACTTTTATAGTGTTGATGGTCTCGCCTTGACTTCATGATGAAGAACAACAATAAAAACGTTTCATTGCTTGGTTTTACCATGATTTTGATGGGAATTTGTCTCATTTACA
This sequence comes from Modiolus philippinarum, assembly GCA_002080025.1. Taxonomy (NCBI): domain Eukaryota; kingdom Metazoa; phylum Mollusca; class Bivalvia; order Mytilida; family Modiolidae; genus Modiolus; species Modiolus philippinarum. The sequence continues at coordinate 8,954 of MJUU01013811.1, read as the reverse complement.
TTTACTCTATATCCTTTCACTGTTTATTACATATTTATTACCTGAAACTGTATAAAAAGGGAAAAATGTAAAATATCAATAAAAATTGTCCATTTCTCCAATAAAGGTAGATTAGTTACCGTGGGCTAAGAAGATCTTGTCATATTGACCTCTTTAACTTTTTCTAACAACGTAATGCAAATCTGCATCGGAAACGAATTTGGACCCTTTGCTGCGTGTATATATTGAGACATTGTGAGATATAGATTTCATATTTGATTAAAAACAGTTCATCATTCGCTATAACAATAATTAAGCCATCTTACTAGTATTTTAAACGGTCAGTTTTAGCTATGTTTTTACTCTGTCTGTTGCCTGTTGATATAAAGTTCAAATTCAATTGGAGGAAATAATATGTATAAATATAAACGATATATTTATTCATGAATACAAAAACAAACGAGAGTTTACTATAATAAATCAATATTATTCAATAATTTCAATTGATAAAATCAAACGCTAAATAAAAGATCCAAAAGCCATTTGATTATCGATTTTATTACTTGTAAATTAACAGCTAATATATTCGGTCTTATTGCTTAGATAGATCTGACCTGATGACTATAACATCTGCATAACTCCATAAATCTTTGATGTTTTTGAATAAATCTTTCTCTAATATTTAATCACTGAGATACAAAAAATATATTATATTTTTAAAATTATATACAAAAAATATTTCAAAAAGAAAAACCAACAGCAATACTCTTTTAACTAATCAGCTTTTAACATAATTAATTCAATCTATTAAAATTCTTTAACGTTTAGGCCATTCTAATAGTTAAAATTGAGTTGAATGTCAAAATGCGCTTTATTAGTATGGTACTCTTTTAGCACTCTTTATCAAAACAGCGAGTTTCTGTTGTTCTGACTAAGACGTTTGCTCTTGGTATATTTTCCAGACTTCTGACCTTCAAGGTAAGTGCGCCGGTCATTAACCCAATTATTGCCACGGAAAGAAAAAAAAATGCCATGTTTTTAGAAACCTGACATTTTTACTTTTTGCAAAAACAAAATCTGTCCATTGCTTTAACAGCGTGGCAGTTTTACATTTGTTGTGAAATGTAAATTTGCTCATAGGTGTCTATATGTACAGTTTTACATTTAAAACTAAAAATGCAAATTTGCCATTTAAATGTTTGGACACTTTTTACTTTTTTGAAAAAGTAAACTGTCGGTCGCTATCGGCCATCGTAAAAATGTGATTTATCCAAATAATCATTTACACAGATAAGTTCAAACAGGACATGGGAAGTCGTTTTTTTTTCTTGCAAGCTGCTGTGTTAGTTTTAAACATTCCCAAGATTTCACTGCAATACATCAAAATTGGTTTTATTGTGTGGTCATATAAGTGAATTAAAGTCCCAATACTTACATTACAAGGTAACATCTATTTTTGTAATTTGAAATTTGCCTTCAATGATTTCCTATAAAGCTGTTCTTTGCCATAATGAAAAAGGGCCACTTCAAGCAGAAAAATACAAAATAATAACATTATATTTTTCAACATTGCAGACATTATTCTTTGATGGTGATGATAACGCTGATTTTTTAAGCCAGTCAAACTAACGCCAGTCGGGAAACAAGGCAAAAAAGATAAAAAAGATGAAAAGGAAAAAGAATGACTTCAATATCTTTGTTCAAATTTATGCACTGTATAATTAATAAACTTGACTGACCTTTTTCCATGAAAATTTTTCTGTGACCAGTGACATCTGTCTTACGATTGTTATTTGGAAATATTTTTGGTTTGCTCTACAATGCAGTTTAACGGAAAGTCAATATAATAGGAAAAAAGAAAAAAATTAGATGATAGTACTCAAACAGATGATATTACTCTAATCTTTTTATTTGAAAAAAAAAATTAACCATTTCTTTTTTTGTCTTTAGTTATTTATATTTGTGTACAGTTTCAACATTTTACACATTTTTGCATTGCTGAGATGTCAAAAAAGTTTTTAGACATTGCAAGTAATTTTTCTCTGCAAAAAAGAAAATTACAACATGTTCACGTATTTTCCAATGTTAATGTACAAATAGTGTTTATTGCAACATTTTCCTGGATATGTTGGCATTAAATCGTTAATGATTAAGATCGGTGGCGTCGATACCTGCTATGCATGCGTCACCCCGACTTGCGAGAAAATATATGTCCTTTACATATTTTGTAGCCACATAAAAGTCACGTCTGATAGTTGAGATGGGACGACTTAATGCTGTAGCGTAGTAAACACACCAGTCGCATGTTGGTAGACTTATTTATCAACCAACTCGAGATGGCAACCAATGATTTTACGGAATTTCTGTTTCAAGTGTCGTTCCTCTTCCTCGGGGAGTAACTTTTCGGTAAGTAACAAAGACCTGTTTGTGTTCTCCTCGTTTTTTGAGGATTCTAGTTTATTGTACAAGCTGATTTACATGTGCAGGGGTAGAAGGGATGTATCTACTAAGGAGAGGAAAATAAACAATGTAAAATTTGAAATCATCATGTTTGCAGTTAGTTCTAATTTTAAGTATCCATCGTCTGCAATTTTAAACAAATCTAAATATAAAGCTGACTTTTTTAGTGTCACTGATATCTGGGTGTAAGTGCTCTTTGATATATGAGTTATTAAGTAAAAGATCATCATTAATTAATCGAAAGGTGAAATTATAAACATCTAAGCGATTTGCTTTTCTCTTTTCAGATAATTATAATTCAAAATAAGATACAAAACGTAGTGGTGCAAACTTGGTGCACATTATAATATGGTGGTAATATGGATCTGCTGAAGTCTAGCGTATTTGTTAGTCTTACTAAAAGTACGTCTTGCTGGAATCAGTGAAGTCCTTGATAAAGTAAAATCTGTAATGGTATTAGACGAGACATTTGTATGTGTGTCACTCCAAAATTTTTCTTTTAAAAATGTCTTATAAGTAGACATAGTTCTATTTTGAGTAGTAAATAGGAAGTTGAGGTAATTAATAATAGAAAATCTAAAGTTTTGATGCTATGAAAGAATTATCACTTTGGACTTTTCAGATTTTGAAGATCTTTTAAAATTTAACAAACCACATCTCATTGACACGACTGGTAGAGAAAGCTTGTTCTCAGTTTATTGTGGCCCCTCCGTGCTACAAACAATAAGGCAAGGACGAAGAACGGTACAGATAATTTTTTACAAGTTGTATAAGCACTCAATGTTTTTGAAAGTGATCAAAGATGCCAACTCAAGATTAATACATTGTATATATAGATCATGGAGAGGAAGTCGAAACCGTATATTCCTTTTAGACTCGAAAACATTCTGCCTCCATAAATATTAAAATGAAACAAGGTAAATGTTCCTCTGACAGAAGTCGACTTGAAGGGGGGGAGGAACAAATCTTTATTCTAACACCTAAATAATTTGGGTAGAATTTAGTTTCAGGAATTACTTTTGTTTAAAACACTATGAATTACATGTATGCCTTGTTTATACCTTGTGCTAATAGACTATATTGCAGGCCACTAAAGGCCATGTGTTTATTTTGAAATGAAAAAACAATACTGCAAGCGTTATTTCATTTATTTGTTTATCATGTTTTCATTATAAATATCTACTACATCTATCTTTATTCTAGAATTGATTGCATTTTTAGTTTCATTGGGGATATGACTAAATAGATAACTTAATGAATACCGAGGCAACAACAAAAACATGACAATACAAGAGACAACATAAACAACAATAACAAAACAAACACAACAATACAAATGCCACAAAAAACACAGTGTAAACCAGGAAATCATGCCCCGAATGATAAGCATGATCTGTTTCATATACCGCACAGCCAGCTAACATTTGACGTTGAAATCATTAACCGAGATACATTCTTAAGCACATGACATATACAATTGCATTAAGTTCTTACAACTACACTATAAATATAAAAACTAGAAAAATACCCCCGCTCCCCCATTGAAAAAAATCTTATCAAATATTCAAATAGCTGGTGCACAATGGCAATATGTACTAAACATTTTGTGAAAGTTTCAGTAGTGAATTTTATTAAGTGGTCTAGGAGGAGTTGTCGCCACAAAGTAGGTACCCTATCATATGCCTATGGCGGACGGACGAACGAGCGGACGGACGGACGAAACAACGGTAGTAGAATACCGAAGGAACAAAGGAGTGAAATTTACAAAAATCCAAAGGCATGGCCAAAACGAGAACACGGAAAACAATGACGCCAGACACAAAACAACGACAAAGCACAGAAATAGAAATCACAACATTCAAAACAAAGCACTCACAGTGTGAACTCCAGTGAAACTGAGAGTGACATCAGGTGCTCCGGAAGGGTAAGCATGTCCTGTTCTGTTAATAGCACCCGTCACGAACAAACGGACGGGCGGACGAACCAACGTACGAACGATCAGACACCACGCTCACTATATACCGCCCGCTAAAGCGAGGTATAATAAACACCAATATTTCTCCAATTAAACTTGTCGAATTATTCATTTTACAAATTCATCCGCACCACGTGGTAATATTTTTCATGAGAAATGCAACATCACATGACTGTTGTTCGGCAATCAAACTAAAGCAGTTTTAATGAATAAGCGTAAGATGTTATTATTAATCTTGCAAATGTTCTGATATGATATGAACTGATTAGGCAAAGTCGTCGAAATGGTCCTATGCAGAAACTAAATTGACGAATAATTTTCTTTTGTAGTGAATAAAAATAACACTCCGCGTTCGAAAGGCAAGTATGATTATCGAAAGATTATGGTCCAATATGCACCGTTTTACTTACAACTATGGCTTCGTTAGCAAAGAGGGAAAAATTTAAGGAGGGTGACTATATCTGGTATATAAGTAAATATATTCTTAATTAAATAAATCTGAAGTAGTGTTGTCCTGATCTACATAATCAATGAACTGAATAAACTGTATAGTTTCCCTAGAATAATGTGGATATTAGCACTACAAAGTGGGTTATAATGTTAATGAAATGCCAATGACATGATGCAGAAAAAAGGGGCTATCTATGAATATCATTAATATCAAACTTACACATATAAATCTGATTAATAATGTCATTGTCTGGAAAATATATTTACCACTGTTCCATGCATTAATACATAATTAACATACTTTCTTTTGAAAATAACTATCCATCCGATTAAAATCGTAATTTTGTTTTCTTTTCATAACAAAATATTTTTTTTGTCGATTGTATAACAATGATAGGTTATGGAGTAAATGCACATGGAGTAAATGCACAAAGTCTCTGCAAATACTTAGTAAAATTAAGCAATGTAACAACGCTTTTAATGTTTTTCATCTTGAAGGCTAATTTTCTTGCTTTTTTCGAAATGTTTTGAAAAATACAATAAGCCCTATTAAGCTGAGTGCTCGGCGAACAGTTTAGGTAAGAAGAGTTGGATAATGTTTAGCCCTGTTGAGAAAAAATGTAAACATTTTTTTTTAATTTTAAGTAACATTTAATAATGTTTTGTCCCGGTTCAGGATAAAGTTTAGGTACGGTTTTTAATAGCTGAACCTTACCTTTACCTTAACATTACCCAGCTTAATAGGGGTGACAATGGCAAATGTAAATAAAAAAGACGGAAAAGCACAACATACTTTAAAATGCAATGAATTTGTGCTTTGCAATAGCTTCGATACAAACAAGGATGCCGTTAGGACTATGGACAAGTACAATACACTAATATACCCTTAGTTATAATATTTTTGAAATTTCAGTTAATTATAAGGAATTTTTACTTAGTGCAAAGACTGTCATATATATATTACCTTATTTTTACATTATCCTTTTGTTTATTTCTTATCCTTAGCATCTTGTAATTTGTGGTATTCCAAAATGCTATAATTTCATTTACAGTAAATAAATTGTAGAAACAGACATTTTCACTAAGAACTTATATAAACTAGTTTCTCATTATTTCTTTGTTTTGAGCTATTACTATGAAAATGGCACAACGATTTACCTCACGGGCATTACTCCGTTTATCGAGATAAATGCACGTGAAGGACTAGATAATGGCAGTCAAGTATTGCATGGGGTGCGTGATGGATCAGGCAACGGTTCGTGAAGGACTTTCTATCTAGGAAAATATTGAAGATCAGTAAATATTTGATTTTATTCTATTATTGTGGTTAAATTTCTAAAATCTAAAAATGTCTGTCAAAATGGTTGATTAATACCTATCAATCCATGCTAAATTCATGGTTAGAAAATGCATAGTTTTCATGGTTACAAGGATAGGATATGGTTACAAAAGGTGTCATTTCGTTCATTTTCTTTTAAAAAATAGATTCAGTTTTCAAGATATTAATACTGCAATAACCTATGAACTCATTCATGCAAAAAGAAAAATAATTCTATATACAATATATCTACATTAAAACATTAAAATGATATTTTCTGCTCGTGAAGGATCAAGCAATGACTAATTGAGCTCGTGAAGGATGCGCGTGAAGGACTAAACCTTTAAAGAGACTAATTTGAAAATTAATTTAAGACTATTAAAGTATATTTAAACCTCATCAAATACAAATTAGGCATCCACATATAACTCATAAAATATACTTAACAAAAAAAGTTAAGGACCAGGGTTTTTCATTTCCATTACAATTGTAGTAAGTTTTCTAACATAGTTTTATTTCACTTACACTTAAACATACACTACCCAATCAGACTTGGAACATGATGTCTGATGTTTTCGATGTTACTAGGAGAGAAACTTGAAAAAAGTCAATGAAGTCGATCGTCCATCTGGCCATGCTTCCTCGAAGAATACAAATAACTGAAATTTGCATTTTTTACCCAAGAATTTACCTGCCTTGAAAACAAATCAAATTTCAGTCAGAAACTGATTCAATGAAGCCTTTTATTCTATAATTTCCGTGTCTTGATGTTTCCAACGGCGTTGTGAAGTCAAAATGTTTAATTTGTGTACCACACGCTTTCAAATATTGAAGATGACCAAAACAAAAGTTGATATTCTAGTATTGGAAAAAAGGTACCCTAATGTGAATGCCCGTTCCTTTGACAATTTTCAACAATTTTTAGTAAATCAATGTCTGTATACAGTAAAAAGATTGAACAACTCGATGATAATTTAAAAATCACGACTTTCTGTGAAAAACGTGATTTTTCGAATCTCAAAAATGGCAAATTTTGAAATGCTGAAAATTTCAGAAAACGTTTATTATTGCAAGTGTATACACTGTGCAAAATTTCTTGTCGATCAATAGTGGTTTTGCTCATGCATCGAGACGAAAATAAAGATACACTATTTTGAAGGAATATGGCCCTTAACTTTTTTTGCGCAGTATATCTAATGATGTAAAATTTCAAGGGCATTGAAAGGCTAATGCCTTATTAAAACACACCATTTCTGGTTAAACATGAATAAAATAAAGAATGTGTCTCCTAAGACACAGATGACCTATCCATAGCAGTATCCTGCAATTGGAATAGAAAATAAAATGCTGCATTTTTGTCCTTGTTATGATGAATCAGTGTACAAATTTTCATGAAGATCCGACAAACCGTCTCCGAGAAATCAGCATAAACGGAAAGGTTAATATGCGGTTTAACGGACGGGCGTACGAACGAACAAACGAACGAATCAGACGGACTCTCCCTTTAAACATATGAATTATTGATAAATATTTCAATTTGTGTTATGTTACAGATCAATGTTTTAATTTTATTTGGAATGATTATTTAGATCATGTAGACGGAAAGAATTTAAAAAAAAATCAAAAATGTTTGCTTTTCCAACAGTTTGCTTACATAAATGTTCTTCATAACCCCAAGAAACCGTTTCAATAGATTGATAGGGATCGAAATAGGTTTTTGGTAGCAAACAAATAATGTACAACTAATGCCGCAATGCCAATAATAATATGCTTTCAAATGATAAATATAACATGTATAATAATCATACTTCATTAGACATTTTCCTTCTCGTCCGGTATCATTTACAGCGGAATTAATACACGAGGTGATTACTTAGATTTATTATTTTTGCACAACATATTGGACAACCGTTATTTGTTTTAAATCATCAGGGAATTTCAGGGTTATATACTTTGCATCAGATGATAAAAACCAAGTTACCGTTGGCTCTGTCAAGTCGATCCTTCAAGAACCAAAAATAACGTTGCTTGATCCTTCACTCGCAAGAAAAGAGCTTTTTGGTCAAAACCACCCACGCAAGACTATACAATAGAGATAAGACATCATCCTTAAGCCTCTTCTGACAATATGTGCTCATATCTATGTGAATACCATAACAAATAATGAGTAAAAGATAACTATCGTATCAAAATACAGCAAAATTCGAAACACCTGCGCGTTTCATAAAACGGCCTAATCAAACAATGTGCACGATCTGGGTGTTATCTGTCAATCAATCGTACGCCGATCATATGCAATTTCTATCGAATAAAAGGCGTTAATCTGTACGTCAATCAATTATCTGTTTTAAAGGGAAAATTCGCAAGAATTAAAATTGGATATTATTTTTCTGTTTAATAAATGGGCACGTATACATGTATTCAAATAGCTAAGTCCATGCATCAGAGCATATTCCATTTATATAGAAATAGGTCTATTTCATTGTTGAGTTAAGGTGGCTCACTCGTCACATATTCAATTTGTGTCAGATTTCGGAACTTTTCTGATTTCTCCATTCAATGGCTTAAACATTTGAATACGGACCCCCACATTTTATTTTATGAATGTCTTCTATAGATCAAATTAAGACACCCGACGAGTTTTCATAAAATTCTTGATATGACTTCAAAGCTTTTAAACAAAAAAAGTCCTAATGTTAAATTTAGGAAAAATCCAGGGAACTACATCTTCAGTCAAATTTTTAATGTCTTGTAACTCGGTTAAAAGCACAC
>MJUU01013808.1:31611-49214 GCA_002080025.1 Modiolus philippinarum | reverse complement strand
ATATTTGGTATGTAGGTTGGTCTTGGGTAGTACATGTCAGTCTGGCAGGTGACCTTTGTCCTTGACCTCAGTTTCACAGTCTAGTGAGCATGTTCACTTTTCTGATTAGTTCACTTAGATTTCACATCAATTTAGAGTCCAGCAGGGACAGGCGAGACATCTTTTAGGGTCATCACTTGTTTTGAATTGTCGTGAAAACAGCAAGGAGATGAATTTTTGCTCACATGGAACCTAAAGGATATTTTAAAGTCTCCTTTCCTTGCCTTTGTGCAGATCAAATTTCAAACGCTCATTTTTATAAAAGCTTAGTAAAAATCGAATCGGAACCACAGCATCTTGAATTCAATGCAACATTCCTTGTAGACATTACAAACAAAAGATGACAATTACATGCCACAATTCAATGCCACAAGCGAACTGCACTAGAAAAAACACAAATGAAAACAAGGGACAACCGTAAATAACGATAGGAACTTGGGATAGTCGGACTTTGTACCGACACTAGCAAAAGCCAGTGGGTAGGGGGAATTGATTTATTGATACCCAAACTTCCCCTTTCGCTATCCCTTTTCTCTATAGTATAATGAAACAAACTGAAACAGGTAGACTACAAACTTTAGTACCACTATCTTGAAAAAGAAAAGAATATGGTAAAACGTAATTTAGAATTAAAGATGGGTCTAAGACAGAACTTGTCGCTAAACTGAGTGCCGGCTAGCTCAAGGAAGAAAATCGAAACTAAAACACTGTCGCACTACGGAAGAAAAATCAAACTCAAAACTTCCCGAAGGGTTTGGTAATGAGTCATCATGCATTTCATGCACATACATATATATCATACACGTTTTGCTTAAGGTTTACATCTTGCATATAATCCTATGATGTCTCGGTCGGAAGTAATTACAACAATATATATTAGCTGCATTTCTCCGAGTTTAAACTTATATCCATTCATTTTTAGAGAATGTTTATTGTTTTAAATTTTTGTGACACCAGAATACATGGAGAACCGAAGATCCGAAATTAAACTAGCGGCATGTTAAAAGATTTTTCCAACTCGCATAACTTTCATCTTCACATGAGTATGGTTTAAACATGTTTTATGATCAAAACACAAAGTACATGCAAACATATTTACCGGAGAAAACTTAAAGGATTCCCAGTGAATTAATTTCCCGAAATCCCGGGCTTAAAATCATAAAAATTCTGAAATCCCGACCTTAAAAACATCTAATCCTGACATCCCGAAAAAGGTCCTCTTCACTAGTGGTTAGTCGAGGTGTGGAAAGGTGAGTGGTGCAAAATTCAAGTAAAATGCTTGATTTCACAAAAATAATTATTGAAAAAATACTAAGTTTAAACTAAAACCAAATTGAAAAGTCCTTTAAAATAACTTTTTTTTCGCAAAATGAATAGCAAATTAAACAAAAACATTTGAATTACCTAATTGAGCAAGATCGGGTTACACATTTTACCCCGTCAAAAACAAAAGTTTTAGTTGTAATTAAAATTATACAACAAATAATGAATTAATGTGTTCATAACTAGAAAGATAACATAAAAAGCGATATTTGTTCAAAAAAGTATAATATTCTGTTGGATATTAGTGCTTTTATTCACGAAAATGTATTTTGGGTACGGCAATTCTTGGTACGGGTACGGGTTACACTAATTACCCCGTACCTAATAAAAGACAACTATTAGTATTCGTTTCTATAATTTATTGGGGGGTATTAATTTCAATGATTTTTAAAAAAAAAAAAGATCGAAAAATTAAGATACTTTTCTTATCACAATGATAAAAATATTATGCTACTCTACCTACTGATTTAAACTTCTTCTTTTCTAATAAAAGACATTGTTTTTATTTATTTTTGTTTTTTTTAAGTTTGTTTGAGTTTTGTTTATTTTTTAATATACGTAAAGTGGCTGAAGGATAGGTCATTTTTTATTGGTCAATTTCAAGACACTGGAACCTGTACAATCTTCTAGACAAGTATTTTGAATGCCTTGCAAATCAAAATTATTGGTTGCTTTGAAAGACAACTTTTTTGTCTATATGTATTCAGGCACCCGTTAAAGTGCAACACATTTTGTGATTCTAAAGTGCAACATTGTGTGGTTCTACACTGGATGGGATATATGTTTGATCTTTGTAGAGAAAGTCTAGGCATGCAGCTTATATGGATGTAAAGCCAGGGTGGTATTTTTCCACAAAAAACATTCAATACCATAACTATAGATATCTATTCTGTGTTCTAATACTATAAAATAAGAAAAAGAAGGGAAACGGGGAATGTGTCAAAGAGACAACGACCCTAAGGGGAGCAATAACAACTCAAAGCCACCATAAGATCTTCAATGAACGGTGAGGAAACCCCACACCCAACGGTAGGTCGGAGTTGGCCCCTAAATAAAAGAGTAATCAATTTCAGCGAAATAAGCATCTTCCTAGACTCCGATAGACATAAAGTGAACTAACTAGAAAACAGACAAGACACACAAAGGCTTAATAAATTTCCTGACTTAGGACAGGCGCAAACCTGCTGCGGCGGGGTTAAACTAGTTTTATTGGGCCCAAACCTTCCCCCTATAGCCAATGTGATAAATAAAAAAACCGATCGTAACAACAGTAAAATTCAGTTGGCAACAGGACTGAGTCAACTGTGAAAAATGAAACTGAAAGAACTAAATATACGGACATAAACATGAAATCACAAGAGACTACTAGCAGTTAACTGACATGCCAGCTCCAGACCCATTACCAACTGACAAATTAAGTTATGTACCCTCAGTATACAGCTTCCATCAAGATCCCTTCCTGTGAGGAGTTTAGCATAATGATTTCATGTAAGCCAGTTGCAATATTGGTGGTATTTTATATCATTTGATATATTATATATTTGTTATTTCATCATCTAACAATCAAAGTCATGAAAATACTTTAATTAAGATTAACATTAGAACCTGATTCAATATTTTGTTTAATTTGCTGAATACAGAATGCTCCATATTTTTGTGTCTTTTTATGCGTTAATGTTGTCTTGATTTTGTATTTTATTTGTAAAAATATCTGCAACCTAAGAGCTGTGGTAACACTAGTCCTAAGTTGGTGCTCATTTATCAGTGGCAGATTTTTTTTTTTTTTTTTTTGGGGGGGGGGGGTCCCCTTAGGTTGGAACAATTTTAAATTCCTAGGGTTTTTTTCGGGACAATTTGGCTCTGGACCCCCTTTTTGAAAAATTATGGGTCGCCCCCCTATCTTAGCAAAAGTTTAGATCTGCCACTGTTTATGTATCTTCTAAATTATATGAGTGTCCTAGTCTGGCAAAATATGGCAAGTAGTTTAACACAGGCTGTAAATTAAAACACATATAATAATCTTCTATATGTGAATTATTAAACCCATATTTTTCATAAATTGTTTCCTGCAGTAGAGATTAGTTCTAGGTAAATCAAAAATTGGTTGGGATAGTACTGGATTCTGTTTGACACACATAATTTGTAAATATTGTTTTTAAGAAACATAGAGTCCAATCGTTCCATTAGTGCTATCAGCACTTTGATTAAACAATGAATATTTAATCAATCATTTACAATTTGCAGTTCCGAAGTTTTACACCGCTCTATCTTTTTGCCCTTTGGATGTCGGCTGTTGACAATTCTGTTCGATAATTTTGTTATTACCCTCATTTACAGGGATTTTGTTTAAGTTTCCTGACCCAGCTAGACAGATCGTCACATCCTGTTGTCGAGAGATTGATCTGTCAGAACATTCTTGGAAAGTCAAATGTTAAATCTGTTCTAAAACAACCAATTCCTATGCCAAGTACAGGAAAATATTTGAATTTCGAAGGATACTGGATCCCTGTTGGAAGTGAAAAACCAAATGTACCAGAACACTATATTCTAACTCCTTCAGTTCGACAAAACTTGAAAGATTTGTGCAGAGTAATATCGGGAGGGTAGGTATCTATTAAGAATCATTACATTCATTTTGCTTTGTTAAATGTAATTAGCCTGAAATATTTAGCCTGAATTTAGCCTGAAACAAACTTCTAATGAAATATTAATGTAACGGCCTCATTTACTTTTAATACTTTCATCTATAATGACACATACAGAGAAGGTCACTTTCTAGTCTGGTTTCTTTCCATGTAATTTGATTTTAATGCTGCTGATGAAAGGTTGAGCCTTGAAACACCAGTACAGCATAACAAAATTTACTGTTTTTAATGCAACTTAGGTACTTTTTGTATTCTTATCCATTGATAAGAGCACAAAACAAAACTGTGACATAATTTGTTTTAGATTGCATCAGAATGGCAGATAGTAGATTATATAAAAGTAAAGAGTGTCAATCTTGAAATCACTGGACAATGCTAGGCCAGTTAACAGCATCTTTGACTTTAAATCCTAGATTGACACCCTTGATAATTCAAATAATGTACTGTTATTCCTAAAGTCTTTTTCTCTTCAACAGGCAGCATCCAGTACTCCTACAGGGTGAGACATCTGTAGGAAAGACCAGCCTTGTAACTTGGTTAGCAAAGTCCAGTGGTAACCATTGTGTTAGGGTGAATAACCATGAACACACAGATCTACAGGAGTATGTAGGCTGTTATTCTGCTGACGAAACTGGAAAATTGGTCTTCAAAGAAGGTAAGTCCACCAACGCACTGATCTACAGAAGTATGTAGGCTGTCATTCTGCTGACGAGACAGGAAAACTAGTCTTCAAAGAAGGTAGGCCCCACAACATACAGATCTACAGGAGTATTTAGGCTGTAATTCTACTGACGAAACAGGAAAACTAGTCTTCAAAGAATTTAGGTCTCACAACATACAGATCTGCAGGAGTAAGTAGGCTGTTATTCTGCTGGCGAAACAGGAAAAACTAGTCTTCAAAGAAGGTAGGCCCCACAACATACAGATCTACAGGAATATGTAGGCTGTTATTGTGCTGACGAAACAGGAAAACTAGTCTTCAAAGAAGGTAGGCTCCACAACATACAGATCTACAGGAGTATGTAGGCTGTTAAAACTAGTCTTCAATGAAGGTAGGTCTCACAACATACAGATCTACAGGAGTATGTAGGCTGTTATTCTGCTGACAAAACAGGAAAACTAGTCTTCAAAGAAGGTAGGTCTCACAACATACAGATCTGCAGGAGTAAGTAGGCTGTTATTCTGCTGACAAAACAGGAAAAACTAGTCTTCAAAGGAGGTAGGTCCCACAACACACAGATCTACAGGAGTATGTAGGCTGTTATTCTACTGACAAAACTGGAAAACTAGTCTTCAAAGAAGGTAAAGTCCCACAACATATAGATCTACAGGAGTTTGTAGGCTGTTATTCTGCTGATGAAACTGGAAAACTAGTCTTTAAAGAAGGTAGGATTGTATGGAAGATTAATAGGATCTTGCATAAGGTCAGATTAAAGATCGGGATATCTTTCACAAGTGTAAGAAATTTTGTCTTTTCTGGAGTGGAGCGTCGTGGAACAAGAGGAAAAGACATAGAAGTTCTTACACTAGTGAAAGCTATCCCGATCTTTAATAATTTTAATCTTTTGCAAGTACCTGTTTCTTCCGTAAAAAGCGAAAAGAAGCGTCTGGAAACCTTTACTGTTTGAACAACATTTGTTTTGTGTCCATTTGAGTATTCTTTACATTGTGATGTCAGATGTTTTATGACGTTTGGTTATGATTGCTGTATCACAAAAATCAACACGTCTGGTTGGTCATTTACCGGTGTGAGATGAGTTCGCGTTCATCAATCTCACATGGGTCATTTCCCACTGCACACTACCATTTACGGAAGAATAGACTCTGTATCAGCATGTCTTCATGTATTTTAGATTTTAGGTCATTTCCAAGATAAAAAATGTTATTTTAACACAAGATTGCATATTGAAATTTTATAAATTAGGTTACATTGAATTTTTCTGAAAGTTTGCAATATTAGACCCCCAGATAAAAATTCTAATAAACAACGCTTTTACAATGAAATAGAAGCAATACATCTTGAGATGTAGGAGATTACATCATATGAAATTACAGAGATGGACCTACTTTTGACCCCTTGTGTCTGGATCCAAAATCGAATTTCACATTTACTGATTATTTTCAACAGTTCATGTAATTTATTGTAATTTATGAAAAAGTAAGCTCATTTTGTGTGATGCTTAATTGGATAGACATTTTTGGGTCAGCTACTTTATAACGTATTGAGCTTCATCGGGTCCTTTGCTGGTCATGACTTTAATAAATCATCAGCTTGCAATAACTTATATTTGTACGGCCGAGGAGAATGTTAAGTGAGCAGTAGTTCTTTGATTACTTGTTTATTTTGTAATGTTTATGGATGTATATGAGGGTCACCAGAAGAATTATCATTGTTACACTCTTATAAATACCTAGGCTTATTTATTTACTTACTTACATACTTAGTAATTTTCCACAGCTAATTGTATGGAGGCATTATTAAGGGATTTTTTTTTGGGGGGGGGGTTAAAAAAAATGAATTTTATTACTTATAGATGCATTTTTTTAACAGGTGTATTGGTAGAAGCTATGAGAAAAGGTCATTGGATAATACTAGATGAATTAAATTTGGCTCCTACAGATGTACTAGAAGCTTTGAACAGGGTTAGTATCAAATACTTTGTCATAGTTTTGACGATATTCTACTCTGGTTTGTCCAGTTTTACTGTGAGTTACTAACTGAAGATCAGAAGATCAGGGTTATGGGCAGTCTCTGAAACAGAGGGGCATTGCTCTTCATACGTCAGATTTAGGCCACATAGTTTCCTCCATATTGGATGAACCATGCCCCTTTAAAAATTGTTCCGTTGTTTGGTGACTTAAAGACGATGAACAACAATAAAAGCAGTGTTACATTGCTTTGTTTTAACATGTATTTATGGAGACTTTGTCTCATGTGCATTTACTCCATATCCCGTCATGGCTTTTATGTCATATCCCATCTGACGTATTGAAGGAAACCTTTCCTTCCGGTATGGCCTAGATGACAAACAGACGCAGCAAGAGTTGTGCTCATCTTTGTCAGAAATTAGGTTTTTTCGGTCCGTGAAGCACCTAAGGGAAATAACTATGTAAAAGTCATCTACATACCTGCCAACTTTCATGATTTTGGTGTGATCTACAGGATTTTAACCTTCTGTGACGATTTCACGATCGTGAAACAAAAATTTGGCATAAAACACGATTTTGAAGAAATTCACACGAAAAAATGTTTGTTTACACGATTTTGACCGTTGAAAGGGAGGTAATCCTAATTCTTAAAAGGGAGTTAACCAGATTCTCGATATTAGCCAATCAGAATCGGTTTTACATCGATCACCCAATATTCGCGTGGAAAACAGCTGATTGGAGCCGGAATGTAAACAATCGTAAATATGACGAGTTTGGTTGATTTTAAGGCTTCGGCGATGTAAATAAAGTTATGTAAATGGATGGACCATAGGGAATCATAGTGAACAATTCTTGAGTTATAAATCAAGGTTCACAATGCCTGATACAACGATCTGCAAGCACAACACTTGACAGTTGCGTGGATTGCTATGCGAGTGACTATGTTGTTGCAAGTTCCCCGTTCTGCAGAGTTTGCATAGTTGAACTGAGTAGCCTTAACAACTGGTACTGTAATGCACGAAAGGTCACTCAAAATCCCAGAATACCACACTTTTGACTGAATCAGAAAAGGCAAAAAATATTTAAAAAATGTGTAATGCTTGCTTTATTTATAGAAGAATGGAATAAAAGGAGAAATGCAGTAAATGTACATCAGGCAAATAATAAATAAGAGAGAGAATGGTTTCATTAACAAGCTTATAATCTTTAATTTTCCCGAAAACAGTCAACTGTAAATTCAAATAACAGCAACCAAATGATTAACAGCAAGCACTGCTGTTTGTTTCCCTTTAACAGTTAAAACTAAGTTAAAATTTAACAGAACATTAAACTCCAAATGGCCCAAAAACAGTTCATAACTGATTTATTTGACCAAAAATATTTAAGAACCAGCAGAAATGCCCAAAACACAATAAAATAGGAATGTCTTGCCTCCCTCAATAAAAAGAGCATCAAGTATAAGACAAAACAAAAACAAACAAAAAAAATGTCGCGCAAAACGCCACGAAATCTCACACGACTGAAAAGGAAGGTCACGCATAAAAACCCCCATGGAGATTTTCAAAAGTTGGCAGGTATGCATCTAAACAGATTAATTTAGTATGATTAAGAAATCAAAGCATCCCAGTGATCAGAAATTGTGTTTTGCCAATTGCTTTGTATTCTGCAAAATTATTTCTAAGGAATTTTGGGTGAAACTCTTAGAAATTTTCTAATTTGTCAAAATGAATAATATGGCAAAATTTCAAGTTAATAAGCAGCAAATTAGAGAATTGGGGGAATTCTAAAATTGAAAAAATCACAAATGGTTACAACATGTCTAAACAATAAACAAATAAACAAAAATAAACAAGATCTCCAGAAAACTGAAGCGCTTGCAGTGTGAAACCTTCAAAAAATTGAAGGTACCATCAGGCGCTCCTAAAATATGAGCATGGTCTGCTTCTCAATTAAGAAAATAATCAATCCAAATTTAGTAATCAATGGTATTGTGTACATTCGCGGCATAAATGAACTTGTGTGTTTTGTAATTTCTGAAACCGTGTACATTTTCATTCTTAGAATATTATATATTTGCAGTTCTCATTTAAGGGACAATTTTATCATGTAATATACAGCTTCCTAAATTGCTTTTTAGTTACTTGATGATAACAGAGAATTGTTTATACCAGAAACTCAGGAGACAGTGAAGGCACATCCCAAATTCATGTTGTTTGCTACCCAGAATCCACCTGGACATTATGGTGGCAGAAAGGTAGGAATGAGTGTTACAGTGATCATACCTGTTTGAAAAGATTGTTGATTGTGAAAGTAATTGATTACTGAAAAACACAAAGGTTTGACCATAACTTTTGCACTCGCATGGCTATGCAAGGGTGAGCTTTTGCCATCACTTGGCGTCCATCGTCTGTTGTCTGTCATCCGTCCGTCATAAACTTTTCATTCAAACATCTTCTTCAATAAAACTGCCGAGCCAATTGGAACCAAACTTGGTCACAATAATCCTTGGGCTGTCCCTTTAAAAAATGTGTCTGGCAAGTCTGCACGTCATCCAAGATGGCCACCAGCGGGGATCTCTGTCAAAATTTGGACCCTATATTCAAAGATCTTCTCCTCTGAACCTACTGAGCCAATTGGATAATTTTAAAAAATGAGACAGCAAAGCATCCAAGATGGTGGCCAGGGGGAATATAGTTGGTCAAAGGACCTATAGGGAAATGTATTTAAAGATCTTCTCTGAAACTACTTGGCCAGTTGGAATGTAATTTGTTGCAAAAAATGGCCCCCACAGTTTAACCTTGGACCATATGGCAAGGTTATTCAAAGATCTTCTCCTCTGAAAACCATTTAAGGACCATTGGAACCAAAGTGATGCACAATGGTCCTTAGATGGTTATGTTCAAGAAAGGTGACAGTCAGTCTGTACCAAAGGATTTCAAAAGATTTATTGCAACAAACGAATCACATTTGAGTTCTATATGCCATATGTACAAAACGCGGTCATGGATAGAAAGCAGAAGTGTGTTATACTCATTAAAAAATTAAAAAAAAAAAAAAAAACCCAAAAATAAAATATGAATGGATTTAAAAGTTTACTGTCAAATCTAAATAACAACAAAACAAAGTTACTCTTAATTTACTTAAATATGTATCAAGTAATCAAATTTAGAGTTTTTTTTTATATACATTACCAAAATACAGCACGTGAATGCCGCAAATATACAAAGCCGGCTATGACAGCCGGCTATCTTCAATTTCAAAACAACCACCTTTCGTTTGGCAAAAAAGGAAAACACTGAGACCCTTAACAGTCGATAATCAAACTTGAAAATGAGACCCTTAAACACTGGGATTATTTTGACTTAATGTGTCAGCCATGGCCCTGGTGAGAGATACAGGCTATTGAGAGCATCATGTTTATTAATATAGTTAGTAATTTGCGCATTTGAATAACTGGATAACATTTGAAGCTAAGAATAACTTCATAATCTGTTAATGCTTGGTATAACCTGATACATGTTAATGGTGGAAATAACTTGCTAATCTGATAATAGTGAATGGGAAAATAAAATATGACTAATTAGATAATTTAATAATACATGTAGTGGAAATAACCTGATAATCTGATAAAATTGTGAATAACTTGATAATTTGTGAATAGGCTACCCTAGAATTATGTACGCTTTGACTCAAATAGAGTTAATGGAAAGAACTAGTAGTAATAGCATTGTAATTTGTTTATTTTGGAATAGAAAGGAGTAACTCTTAAGATTATAGCATATTTTTGTCATGTTAAGAAAAAAGAAAATATATGGATTGGATTAGATTGGCCTTCAACTTTTGTATCGAAGACATGCTGTGATGTTGCAAAACTCTTGAATATGTCTCTTCATGAAAATTATTATTACTCCACTTGAAACCATATGTATATTTAAAAGATTAAAATGTGTTTCAGATGCTGTCAAGGGCCTTCAGAAACCGTTTTATTGAGTTACATTTTGATGTTATTCCCAGTGGCGAGTTAGAAACCATATTACATGAAAGATGCAGTATACCTTTGTCTTACAGTAAAAAATTGGTCACAGTCATGTTGGAATTACAGGTAAGGTCGTAGGTCACAGCCATCTTAGAATTACAGGTAAGGTCATAGGTCACAATCATGTTAGAATTACAGGTAAGGTCATAGGTCACAGCCATGTTAGAATTACAGGTAAGTTCATAGGTCACGGCCATGTTAGAATTACAGGCAAGGTCATAGGTCACAACCATGTTAGAATTACAGGTAAGGTAATAGGTCACAGCCATGTTTTAATTACTTTAATTACAGGAAAGGCCATAGGTCACAGTCCTGTAAGAATTACAGGTAAGGTCATAGGTCACAGTCATGTTAGAATTATAGGTAAGGTCATAGGTCACAGTCATGTTAGATTTACAGATAATATCATAGGTCAAAAGGGATTTTAAAATTACATGTAAGGTCATAGGTCACAGCCATTTTAGAATTACAGGTAAGGTCATTGGTCACAGTCATGTTAGAATAACAGGTAAGGTCAAAGGTCTCAGTCATGTTAGAATAATAGGTAAGGTCATGGGTCAGTCATGTTAAATACAGGTAGGTCATAGGTCACAGTCATGTTTGTATTGAATGTGGGTTCATAGGTCACAGTCATGTTAGAATCATAGAAAGGTTCATAGGTCAAGATAATATTAATATTACAAAAGTATAGGAGATGATTGGTTCCATCCTGGGGTCAACAAAAGATCTCTACTATGGTGTGGTTGGTACTCTTCTAAGCTTCTAAGCACATAATCTGATGCCAATAATACTTTATTGAAAAACTAGCTATATGTATCCTATTTGTCTTTTAATTGTTCAGTTAAATGTCTTGCAGACAAGAAGAAGAGGATCTGGTGTATTTGCTGGGAAGCAGGGATTTATGACACTCAGAGATCTATTTCGGTGGGCAGAGAGATACAAATGTGAAGTAGCAGGGAAAAAGAAGTTTTATGACTGGGAGCAACATATGTCTGACCATGGTAAGTGAAAGAATTAACATCTGTATGTTTCTGGAACTTAAAAAAAAATGACAAAGGCAAATAAATTATACACTTGATAGGTATAACAGTAAACTTATTTTACATATCATTTGATTTTAATGCTGCTGATGAGAGGTTACTCCTTGAAACACATGTACAGCATAACTAAATTTACTGTTTATTTATGCAACTTCAGTATTTTAGTATTTTGAAACCATTGGGCCGATGCCACTACTGGTGTACCAGAGGTCCCCGAGGGTATTTACCAGCCCAATAGTCAGACTTGTCTGACATGAAAAAATTACCTTGCGTTTTACAGAAATTTACTGTTTATCAAAATTCTAACCCCTAAAAAATACTGAGGCTTCATTCCGTGTATGGCACTCTGTGAATGTCCTTGATACTAGTTTTGGAAATGAGTACTTCTTTTTTTTACTACTTTTGGCTTACGGCTTTCCATATTATTTGATTTTAATGCTGCTGATGAGAGGTTACTCCTTTAAAAACATGTACAGCATAACGAAATTAACTGTTTTTTTATGCAACTTCGGTATTTAAGTATTTTGCCAGCAGTTTATTTTAACTATATTTGCAACAAGGAAAAATCTTGAAATGAAATCTTTAACTTGTTCTTGTATGTCGTAATTTACTCTATTAGATGAATGAGCTATAACACGAAAGGTAAATTGTCATGAAATTAAACCAAATTAATAATTCATAGAAATAAGTTGTATCAAAAACAATTTTTGTCTCGCCTGCGAGACATAGTGACCATAGATTCCGTCGTCGGCGTCAGCGTCAACATTGGGTTAACCCAAATGTTAAACTTTTTTTGAACTTCAATAACTTTCTAAAATCTTGCTCAATAGCATTGATTTTTTTTACACAATATTCAGTACAACTTCATTATTGAATCCCAAGTGGGATTTTATTCTTTGATTCCTCTTTATGTAAGCTTTCAGTTATATGTCAGCAGATTTGGCATAGCTCTTACCGTTTCCGAGCTATGAGGGGGCCGAAGGGGGCCAAAATCGTAAATTTACAGATAACCTAAAAATTTTATTTTTCGGCGGATTTCGATGGGATTTTTTTCTTTGGATTCTACTTGATGTAAGCTTTCAGTAGTATTCAACGGATTTGACGTAGCTCTTGCCGTTCCCGAGCTATGAGGGGTCCAAGGGGGCTAAAATCGTAAATTTACAGATTACCTTAAATTTTTATTTTTCATCGTATTTCGATGGGATTTTTTTCTTTTGATTCCTCTTGATAATAGCTTTCAGCATCATGTCAATGGATTGGGCGTAGCTCTTACCGTTTCTGAGCTATAGAGGGTCAAAGAGGAATCATAAGGAGTCATAAGGGCTAATTTTTATTTTCCCTAGTTTGTGTCCAGCTAATTACTTGGTCAATCTCCTTATTGCGTCCATCTAATTATTGTGTCAAGCTCTTTCCTATGTCCATACTCACTTTAAATGACACTTTTTCAAATTTCAGTGGACGACATGCTGCGATCGTATCATGCGCTTGGCTCTGCGTAGCCCTTTATTTTTATGCCCCCAGATCGAGGATCGGGGGGCATATTGTTTTTGTCCTGTCTGTCTGTCTGTCTGTCTGTCTGTCTGTTTGTCCGAAACTTTAACCTTGGCTATAACTTTTGAACTATATAAGGTAGACTTTTGATACTTGGCAAGTGTATAGGTCTAGTCAAGACCATCATAAATATGCAAAAAAAATTAGGTCAAAGGTCAAGGTCATAGGGGTCCAAAAGGGGTAAAATTGGGAATCTTGGGGCATATGTAGTGTTTCACAAACACATCTTGTTTTTTTTTACTATATCTCAACATCTACATGTCATAGAGGGATGATGATTGGTAACTGGTTACATCTTTAGTAGTAACCAACATCCATTTCAGAATTATGTCACCTTGACCTATATTTTCTGCATCAATGAATTTGACTTCATTTTCATTTTGGTCCATAATATCAACAAAGCTTAAACAAAATTTGAACTTAGGAAATTTAATTTTGACATAGAATTGTTGCATGTAGTCTATAGATAAGCAATTAACTTTCAGGATTTTATTCTGGTTCCAACTTTAGTAAATTTCCTGAAAATGTCCAAGACTAACAGTTTTTGGAATTTTTAGCTTGCCAGGATTAATGTCTGGAGAGCTATTGTCATACCCCCGGCGTCAGCATCGGCGTCATTGGCGTCAGCAAAACTTTGACCTGGCTTGTGGAATTGAGACCTGAATAGCTAGGATGTTGATATTTGGTATGTGACTTCCTTGTGATGAGAGCTTTCTTATGGTACCATATTTGTAGACATTTTGACCTTGACCTTGCCCTTAGGGCAATTTAAAAAAAAAAAAACTTTAACCTTGCCTCTAGAAGGTAGGCTTTTAGTTGTAGGGCGTTCATATTTTGTATGTAACTTCCTTATGATGAGAGCTTTCTTCTGGTACCATACTTGTAGAATTTTGACCTTGACCTTGCCCTGAGGGCAATTTAAAACTTTAACCTTGCATATAGAAGGTAGGCTTTTAGCGGTAGGGTGTTTATATTTGGTATGTAACTTCCTTATGATGAGTGCTTTCTAGTGGTACCAAATTTGTAGACATTTTGACCTTGACCTTGCCCTGAGGGCAATTTTTAAAAAACTTTAACCTTGCCTATAGAAGGTAGGCTTTTAGCGGTAGGGTGCTTATATTTGGTATGCAGTGTTTTCCATTCCCCATTTAAGCTGGCTTTGCCAACCAGGTTTTTTTGCCGGCCGACCACCTTTGCTCTTGTCAAGGTGGTCGGTAAAAACGGATATTTTTCAGTTCCGCTCCGTCTTAGTTCCGTCGTTAGTATTCCAATCAGCTGACTTGTGAGTTGTTTTCATTGGACAAAATGGGGGATCAGAATAAAAAGAAACAGAATGGATGTTTTGTTTCGTACAGAACAAAAAGAAAAACTACCGGATGAAATTATTCAAAGCAAGGAGATCGAACCTATGAAGAAATCATCAAAATGGGGACTGCCAAACAATTTCAATATGGCACAAGGAAACGATCAAAACAGCGAGCACGAAACCAACGGGATGACAAAAACGACCGATTTCAAATAGTTTATGCTAACAAACGAATTTCAAATAGTTTATGCTAACAAACGAATCACATTTTAGTTCCATATGACTAAAATACGGGGAAAAAAAAACGGTCATGGATAGACAGCAAAAGTTTGCCATACTCATTAAAAAGTAAAAACCTCAAAATAAACATGGATGTGGTTTGTTTCCATTGATTTATCTACTTTTTACCTTTTTTGGGCCATTTAGGGCTTGCTATATGGTGTGAGGTTCCTCACTGTGTTGAAGACCGTACGGTGACCCCTAGATGCTTTGTTTTGGGTCGTTTTAACCTGGATATGGGATGTTGTCTCCTTGACATCTACCCCATTTCCTTTCTTTTTCATATAAATGGATTTAAAACTTTGCTGTCAAATCTGAATAACAACAAAACGAAAATTTATTACTTTTATTTTATTTACATATGTATCAAGTAAAAATAAATCAAAGTTTTTTATATACATTACCAAAATACAGCACGCTAATACTGCAAATCTACAAAGCCGGCTACTTTCAATTTCAAAACGACCACCTTTCGTTTGGCAAAAAAGGAAAACACTGGTATGTAACTTCCTTATGATGAGTGATTTCTAGTGGTACCAAATTTGTAGACATTTTGACCTTGACCTTGCCCTGAGGGCAATTTTTAAAAAACTTTAACCTTGCCTCTAGAAGGTAGGCTTTTAGTTGTAGGGTGTTCATTTTGGTATGTAACTTCCTTATGATGAGAGCTTTCTTCTGGTACCATACTTGTCGACATTTTGACCTTGCCCTTGCCCGGAGGGCAATTTGTAAAAAACTTTAACCTTGCCTCTAGAAGGTAGGCCTTTAGTGGTAGGGTGTTTATATTTTGTATGTAACTTCCTTTTGGTGAGAGCTTTCTTGTGGTACCATATTTGTAGACATTTTGACCTTGACCTTGCCTTGAGGGCAATTTTTAAAAAAAAACTCTAACCTTGCCTCTAGAAGGTAGTCCTTTAGTGGTAGGGTGTTTATATTTTGTATGTAACTTCCTCATGATGAGAGCTTTCTTATGGTACCATATTTGTAGACATTTTGACCTTGACCTTGCCCTGAGGGCAATTTGTAAAAAACTTTAACCTTGCCTCTAGAAGGTAGGCCTTTAGTGGTAGGGTGTTTATATTTTGTATGTAACTTCCTTATGGTGAGAGCTTTCTTGTGGTACCATATTTGGTATGTGACTTTCTTGTGAAGAGAGCTTTCTATTACTTTCGAATTTATTGTGCCTTGAGGTTACTGGAATCCCCGGCGAGCTATGTTGTCTTCTGACAACTCTTGTTGCATTATTACAATCAAATATTTTAGCAATTTTTCATACCATCCATAATTCTGAAAACTTTAGAATTAAAAATGTGGTTCCAATTTCGGTAAATTTCCTGCAACTCTCAAAGACAAGCAGTTTTTGGGAATTCTTGTTGGCAACCATGCTTTTTGATTGAATTTTAGTGAAAACAAAAATTTTCAATGCCTACATTTCAAAAATTTTGATTCCAATTTTGGTAAATTTCCTGATAATCTCAAACTGAGTCAAAGACAAGCAATTTTTTGAAATTCTTGTTTGCAACTATGCTTTTTGGATGAATTTTTATTAAAATAAATATTTCCAGTGTTTAAAATGCAAAAAGTTATTGGTTCCAGTTTTGGTAAATTTCCTGATACTCTCAAAGACAAGTTATTTCTTAGCATTTTTAATATAGGCCAAATTATAATAAAAGTGGAGTGAGCAGGGGAGACACCAGGTTCCGTGGAACCTTTGCGAATTATTATAGTATATGAATTAAATTACATTGCCTATGTTTTGAAGGAGTACCTTGTAAAGATCACTTTTGTGCCTTTATTCTGCAAAGTCTTTTTAGTTTAAATTTGCATAGCACCCGCTCAGACCACATTCGTAATATTTAGCACAAAACATTAGTATGGAAATCTATATTGTGTAAAACAAATTTATATCTGCTCTGGCTTGTCCACTACCTATTTGACGAAACTTCAAATAAGCAGACAACACATGTCCACCCTTGAAAATTTGCCATCAAAATTTATGAATTTTGAAAAATCCATTATTATAAAACTTACAAAGAATAGCTGAATATCTATCGGAAATTGAGAGTTGAACATTCTTTTAAGCTTCTTATGCAGAGTTTCAACTTAAGCTTATTTAAGATATATGTATATGGTCCTTTCTGAACAATTTTTACGTACAGTTTTCTTTTTCTAGGATATATGGTCCTCGCTGGGCGAGTGAGAAAGCCAGAGGAAGATCTTGTTGTCAGAGAAGTTATTCAGAAGCAATTTAAACGCACTGTTGATCCTGATAAATTATTCACACTAAGCTCAGAGACATCGTCTACAACTGTTGACCTTTTGAACTCTGTTATCACACAGTCACCTTCCAGTTTCAAACATGTAGTATGGACATATGGAATGAGGAGATTAGCTGTATTAATTGGACAAGCCATTTTGTTCAAGGAACCTGTACTCTTAGTCGGTGATACTGGGTATGTTTAATTTTCTCTTCTCTAAGTATATGATAAATTCATACGCTGAAGGATTGTGGGTACTGTAATTTTATTTTTGGGGTACAAATAATTTTTGTTCAATGGCATTGCATTATTTACATTCTTTGCCTGTCAAAATACTATGATGTATGTTTCATTCACAATTCCATAGTATCTGAATTTTTGCCATGTCAATGGTGAGGCATTATGGGATACTGTCAGTTTTGTGTCTATCCATTTGTCTGTAATACAGTGGCCGAAAATCACAATTACATGTCACCA
>MJUU01013808.1:11519-22848 GCA_002080025.1 Modiolus philippinarum | reverse complement strand
TACACTTGTTCAAATTTCAGTGGTCGACATGCTGCGGTTGTATCATGCTGCGCTCGGCGTAGCCCTTTATTAGAAATGTGTGAAATCTTTATTTTTCATCAGATTTTGATAGGATTTATTCCATGGATTTGTCTTGTTGTAAGCTTTGGGTAGTATGTCAACAGAATTAGCATAGCTATTACCATTTCCGAGCTATAAGAGGTCAAAGGGGCCAGAATTGCAATTTTTCTTATTGTGTCCATCAAATTACTGTCAAGCTCCATACTGTGTCCACATTCACTTTAAAATACACTTGTTCAAATTTCAGTGGTCGACATGCTGCGGTCGTATCATGCTGCGGTCGTATCATGCTGCGCTCGGCGTAGCCCTTTATTGAAAACATAACATGGTGTACAAGATTTACAGATAATCTGTAATTTGCACATTATTTTGAAACCACTAAGTGATATATATTAGGTAACTAGAAATATTTTTGATGATTACTGAGAGAAGACCAAAATTACTGAAAATTCAGTTGATGATACTGATTGAGGCCAAATGGGGTTGGCGGCTATGTTTATACCACTAATACCTTGGTCAAGTTGGAAAATCAGCCTCGGTTGATACTTTTTGTTTGAGTTATTGGACTTTGACCACAATAATGACTCTGTTTTATCCAAAAAATGACGTTGTAAGTGCTTTCATGGCTGCAAATTTTGACAGATTTTCATGAAATTTTTACCAAATTTTAATACCACTAATATCTTGGTCAAGTTTGAAAATTTGCATAGTCGATAATTTTTGTTGGAGTTACTGTAAACATATTAATTTTCAGGGTTGCTACTTTTCGCAGTTTGTTGAACCAGGATATAATCACGGGTATCAATTTTTGTGGTTTTTAAGTTCTCCTGTGTACCTAATGCCTGTTTCCGAGCTCTTTGTTGGTGCTTATTATTGCTGTCTTTTGCTAACCATGAGAATAGCGAAAATAAGTACACAGTGAAAATTACTACACTTACAGTATTGGATTTTGACCACAATAATTACTCCATTATATCAAAAAATGGACCTTGAAAGTGCTTTCATGCCTACAAATTTTGAGATGTTCATAAAATATATACCAAATGTTTTATGCTCCCACAAGGACAAGCTGGAGGGGGCATATTGATACTCCTTTCTGTCTGTAATTCCGTACATGTATAAACGTGCGTCTGTTTGTCCATCTGTATACTGTCATATCATGCTCCACCCCATCATTGGATATATTGCTAGTTTATTAACATCTGAAGACATCAGAGATATATATAAGTATACTGACTGACTGACACAGGACCCAGGAATTCTATTCTTGTTAATACATAATTATGGCCTGCTGTAAAACTTACCATCCAGATTTGTCAACTGGAGGAGGCTTCTTTCCCTAAAACTTTAAACAAGCATAGATATACAAAATGAAACTGAAAAAATGGATACAAACACTTGTCCCCTAATGAATGGAATAAAATTTGTATATTTTTAGAATAAGTAGAAAGTATTTTTTTTTAAACAACAACAAAAAACACAGCTATAGATCCTTTCATTATAACATCAGAGCCAGGAACAGTCACAGGCTGTGACTTTAGTTTTTAGCGAGAAAATCACATTTCCACTCAATTCTTGGCAGGAAACAATAGTCATGTAGCTATCTTGAAAGAATAGATAGTCCCTTACCAAACAAAGCAATTTTAGAAAGTCTTATCTCTAATTTTTATCTTCCAGATGTACAGTGAGTATCCGTGATATTCTCTCCTGGGTGAACTTCATCAACGCTACTGCCAAAACTCTCCACGACGACGATACTGTGAAGTACAACAAATTAGATCCACCGCTGGCTTTTATACATGGTGCATGTCTGGTGTTCTTGGATGGACTTGGTTCTGGTAAGAATTAGTACAATAATAATTTGCGAAATTTTTTTATCTAAACTGGATCAGATTCGGAGCTGAAGACTGTTCATTTGAAAGAGATGTTGAGTTTTTTTTGGATCCAGAATTTATGTACATGTAAATCAGCATTTCGTGTTTATAAGAAACAATGTTAAGGTAGTACGGGAGTTTAAAATTGTGCATCATTCTTGCGCTTGTGACTTAAAATGGAATTCACTATGGGAACATTGCCGAAACCATTTTCAATGTATTTTAATAGTTAAATTTGATCAAATATGCCACTTTTAAATAGTATACACCCAAAATATTGAACCTATCAGTTTCTTCCTGCTTCATTAAGGGGAGATAATTTGTATAGAAATAATAGGAAAAAATGAGTTTTTTGCGATTTATTCAAAAATTAGTCCGGTGACCCCCAAATTTTTTGCATTAAAATTGAAGGACAGTATATAAGCTATTAATTTACCAAATTTTAAAAACTTCTATCTGATGTAACTAAAATAATTTAAAATTTTGTTAAAATTCGCTAATTTTCCCTATTATTTCAACCAAAATGGCAGATTTTTACATTTCATATTTTTTTCTTACATGGCCAGCGACCCCTACTTTTATTTTATTTTTTGTATGCTCTAATAAAAAAAGGTAAATCATGAAAAAATCAGAAAATTCTATCTGACAGAAATTTAGACCCCCGTAACACCTTAAGGAGGTTTGCTCCTCATGTTTTGGGATTTCTGTCAGATTTTCGGAATTCTCTGGTTTTATCCATTTAAAAGCATTATAATTTTTTGCCCATGGACCCCCTTAATTTTTCCCATAATTTCATTTCATACATCTTAAAGAGCATTCTGTCAAAATTTCATTAATTTTTATTTATTCTGTCACATTCATTCATGGTCAAACCTTGCTCTGTTAATCCTATGATAAATCCGAGGAGTTCAGTTTCCCGCCAAATTTTCAATCACATACATGTATAACTCAAAAACGAGATCATCAACATATCAATTTTTTCCACTTAAATTACTTCTTATTTGATTTTCTAACAAAAAATCACATTTATTTGAAATCCTATTTATTTTCACATGGAGTAGCGAACCCCCTTAAATATCAGAAAAAACTTTTGGAACTAAGCTATATAAACAAAATGGTTTCTTAGTGCTAATATTTTATTATTTTGTTTTGTGCAATTACATGTAACTATGAAAAAGAAAGAAAATGGGGTAAATGTCAAGGAGATACATGTAACATCCCATCTCCAGGTTAAAATGACCCAAAAGTTTGAAGACCGTACTGTTACCGCTAGTTGTTTTATTTTGGGCCACCGTACGGTCTTCAACACAGTGAACCTCACACTGTATGTATAAATGTAGTTTCTGTGCCCAGGATTAGTTTCCTAATACTTTGAATCTTGACTCATTCTTTTGTACAAGTACTTGTTCTTGTTCGACCTATATATCCTTCAAATGAACGCTTGTGTGAAAAGTGTGATTTCAGAGAAGTAGAAGATGAAACTCATTTTCTTATAAGATGTACATATTTTAATAGTCAACGAGATAAAATTTTTAGCATTGTAGATACTACTTGTCACAATTTTCAAAGTTTATCCTCAACCAATAAATTAATTTGGCTACTTAATTCTGAAGATCATCTTATCTTAAAGAGCATTGGCGAATTTCTTCTGGACAGTCACTGTATACTTGTACACTTATAAACTAATTTTAACTAGATTTTATACATTTAATTTTTGATTTCTCTTTTTACTGTTTTCTCTGCTAATTTATATGTCACACATGCCTCTCTGTGGGCCCCATCTATGGAAATAAAATATTTGTATTTGTAGTTATTATTGTAATCAAATTCTGCAAAAATCAACAAGTAGAACTAGAGTAGTGGAAAGTAATGTGGAAATATTCATATTGCATTGTTTATATGTATTCTTTGACCAAGAAAAGCCTCACAGTATTCCGTCCCATAGATATTCTGGAAAATGTGATTCAATTAGTTTTGCCTTGGTTTCGCAAAAATTTGATACTTTCAAGATGTGAAAAAGTAACACAATAAAATCTTTAAAAATGTATAATTTTGACAATTTTTGGACGGTTTATAAATGTTTAAGGAAACAACAGTAGACTTGTTCCATGATTTTCAGTCTCCAGGGTGCTTTAATAGGGTGTGTGCAGGGTGTTGTGTTTATCAAAGTGGGAATGTTCCAACCATTTAATATATGTATATATATGTCCTTATATGATTTTGGCTTTTCTTTTATAACCTATTGGCTCTTCATTCTCTATCAGATTTTACACATATTTCAGTTTATGAAATTCCAAATGATTTGATTTGATCTGCACTGAAGACACATACACGTGTAAGTTGTCGAAATGGCCATATACACAAACTAAATTTTCAGTAACTTTGGTATTTTTGTTATCAATAATTAAAATTGCAGTTATTGTGAAGTAATCTAAATTGGTAACTTTGTAGTCTAAATTGGTAACTTTTACAGGTTAATTCTTTACATTACAACCATTTATATGTAAATTTCTTGTTTTTCCTAGGAACCACAAGCCGAGGATCAGACTCTGAAATTGAGCATAGCAGATCAACATCATTAGAGTTTTTACTGAAACAAGTCAGTCAAATGACACATCAGTCTTATGATCTGAAATCATTAGGACTGTCAGATAAACAAGACAGTGTTACCATGGAAACAATCTCAGTTGATGAAGACAAGTTTTGTATATGGCCATTCAGTATACAGAAGGGTAAGTAAACAGCCTTTCAGCATTTAGCTTTTTACATGCTTTTAACTGACTTTATGGAAGAAAATTGGGTAAGAGTAGAGAAAAGGGGCTTTTAGTAGGGATGCGATTCTTGCAGTTTCACAGATTTCTGTTTTTCTGAAATATGTCCATTTCTTTTGTTATTGTATTATCTTATACTATAGCTTTGGCAAATTGTCACCGACTTATTATACCCCTGGCAAATGAAGTTTGGGGGCCATGTCTGTCTGTCTGTCCGTCCGTCCCCTTTCATGTCCGGAGCAGAACTTTTGTTTCATAGCACCTAAGATTATCAAACTCGTTGTGTGGATGCATCATGAGAAGACGATGTGTCGCGTACCAAATTTAGGTCACTGTGACCTTAACTTTGACCTTTGACCTTTAAGATAGTAAAACCATGTGCATTTCGTGTCCGGAGCAGAATTTTTGTACCCTAGCACCTATGATTATCAAACTTTGTGTGTGGATGCATCATGGGAAGACGATGTGTCGCATACCAAATTTAGGTCACTGTGACCTAGACTTTGACCTTGGACCTTTATGATAGTAAAACCATGTGCATTTCGTTTCCGGAGCAAAACTTTTGTACCGTAGCACCTAGGATTATCAAACTTGGTGTGTGGATGCATCATGGGAAGACAATGTGTCGTGTACCAAATTTAGGTCACTGTGACCTTGACTTTGGCCTTTGATCTTTATGATAGTAAAACCGTGTCCGGAGCAGAACTTTTGTACCCTAGCACCTAGGATTATCAAACTTGGTGTGTGGATGCATCATTGGAAGACAATGTATTGCGTACCAAATTTAGGTCACTGTGACCTTGACTTTGACCTTTGACCTTTTATGATCATAAAACCGTGTCCAGAGCAGAACTATTGTACCCTAGCACCTAGGATTATCAAACTTGGTGTGTGGATGCATCATGGGAAGAGGATGTGTCACGTACCAAATTTAGGTCACTGTGACCTTGACTTTGACCTTGGACCTTTATGATAGTAAAACCATGTGCATTTCGTGTCCGGAGCAGAACTTTAATACCGTAGCACCTAGGATTATCAAACTTGGTGTGTGGATGCATCATGGGAAGACAATGTGTCATGTACCAAATTAAGGTCACTGTTACCTTGACTTTGACCTTTGACCTTTATGATAGTAAAACCGTGTCTGGAGCAGAACTCTTGTACCGTAGCACCTAGGATTATCAAACTTGGTGTGTGGATGCATCATGGGAAGACAATGTATTGTGTACCAAATTTAGGTCACTGTGACCTTGACTTTGACCTTTGACCTTAATGATAGTAAATCCTTGCACATTTTTTGCCGAAAGCTTGGTTAAATCAGCTTTGTATCCACGGAATTATTTATTATTTAATGTATTACCCTTTAAATGAAGTACCAGATATGAACTGATTGGAATAAAACCTTTAATTTCAGTCCTGACAGGCTTTATTTCTGTTAGATTTACTTTCCAATTACCATGTGGCTGAAGGTCAAATTTCAAAATGACATGCCTTGGTACTCAAACGCAGTTGCAGGGGGTATTAGTCTGGCTTTGCCGACAAGTCTAGTTTTCTATGGAACAGCCTAGAAGAAATATGTTGCAGAAATAGAAAATATTTAGTGAAATGATTAAACTATTACAGCCTTATCAAGATTTTTAATACATGAAGAATGAAAGGATATGGAGTAAATACATAAATGAATTTATAAACCTGATAAAGTATAGTGACCTCAGACTGGATCATCTGTCTGTATGCTCAACTCCATGACATATATTGTACTCGTCATGTAGTACTAGTATTGAGATTTGCATTGAATTTATGACAGTTGATATATATAATTTATGAAAAAGAAAGGAAATGGGGTAAATGTCAAAGAGACAACATTCCATCTCAAGGTTAAAATGACCCAAAACAAAGCATCTAGGGGTCACCGTATGGTCTTTAACACCATATAGCAAGCCTGAATGCCCCCAAAAAGTAAAGAAAGTGAATAAATCAATGGAAACAAACCACATCTAATGGCCCAAATATCAAGAAACTAAAATTTTATAAGATGACAAGAACAAGCCAATGACCAATGTACATTTTGTACTTTTACTTACATGTAAGTGACCTAAGCTTTCACACTCATATGACCAATTTTAGAGCAATTGAATGAGAAATACTTCTGTTGAATGAGTGATATTTCTATTATAGAATGCAATAAATGATTTTTTTTTCAATTTCTTTTCAAGGTGATCTCTGTGACCCTATGATGGACAACTATGCATTACATGCACCAACAACTTGTGTAAATGCTCAGAGAATTCTGAGATCCTTACAGCTTCCACGCCCACTTTTACTGGAAGGATCTCCAGGGATTGGTAAAACCAGTTTGGTATCTGCTATAGCCAAGGCTGCAGGGAGACACTTAGTCAGGATAAATTTGTCTGAGCAATCCGTAAGTTGATGTCACTATAATTTTATGTCAAAAGGAATTTAATGAAAGAAAGCAATGTAAATCAATTTTGAAGATCTACTCGTCTACTTTATTGATATTGAGGTCTCTATCCCAATTTTTTTTTCAAGCGTTTTTTGCTGCTCTTAGAAAGGGATATACTGTTTTTAGTTAGTGTGTCAATGGTTTGGTGCAAGTTTTGATACATTTATGTGAGCATTTCTGTACTTTTCAGAACCAATTTTGTGAGCCATATTGAACAGCTACATGCTGTTTCACAACTTCATACATTTTGCTATGTTTATTTGTTGAGTTAGCTGGTATTAAGTATGCAGTAGACCACACATTTTTTGCTTTTCTGAATGCAAGAGACAGTAAATCTATGTATTTAAAGTAATGCTTAACTTTTCCTCTTGTACAGGAGTTATCATTGTTTATAAGTTAAATATGCTACGAAATCTTCAGTCATAAATTTTTGAAAATAAGTTAAATTTCAACATTGTTTTGAAGATTAAATTCTATGTAAATTCGTTTTAGGATATAACAGATTTATTTGGAGCAGATTTACCTGTAGAGGGAGCTGAGGGGGGAGTATTTGCCTGGAGAGATGGACCGTTACTACAGGCTCTGAAAGCTGGTCATTGGATAGTTTTAGATGAGGTACCGTCATACATGTACATGTAGTTGGTTTGATAAATCTGTAATGATATCATGTTCACTATGTGTATGTTCATGTATAAACACAGTGGAACCTGTCCCAGTCCCACACAATTTTGGACTGTTACAAATTGTCAGGTTTGCAGGATGTCGGTAAATAATGTTGGCCTAGTACCTTGTGTTGCCAGATACTTTGGAAGTACTTTTA
Source organism: Modiolus philippinarum (assembly GCA_002080025.1). NCBI lineage: Eukaryota > Metazoa > Mollusca > Bivalvia > Mytilida > Modiolidae > Modiolus > Modiolus philippinarum. Next base: position 14,859 of record MJUU01013808.1, on the reverse strand, counting down.
CTCGTGGACATAAAATTTCGTGGTTTTCATCACTAATTCGTAGGTACTTAAATTCTTGGTTTCGAATTTTATGCATTAAAACTCTGGGGATTAAATGCATTTTGTTGGGAACTTAATTTTGTGGTTTTAGCTAACCATGAAATCTACAAAAGTTAGATCCCCATGAACAATAGAACTTTCACAGTACCCATTCTCAACATGCACAAGTTTTCTGTTAACTTGAAAGCCTTAAATGAAGTTTTATTCATTGTTTGAATTAAGGTGGTTTGGGTGTCTAAAACTGTGCATCCATCTTGCGCATGTGATGGAAATCGGAATTTACCATTAAAATGTTGCTAAAATTGTTGTGAATAGTGCATTGTTTATAAATAAAATCAAATAAAGCAAAATGAATGCTGCGAGTGTGCAAAATATGTCGTATTTTTGAAAAACTCTTATTTTAGTAAGGAAAACTCTTATTTTATTAAGGGGAGATAATTCTAAAGAAATCACATTTTCATGATTTTTTTTAAAAATATGATCGGTGACCCCATTTATTTATTTCATATTTCCAAAGTTATTTATTTAACAGTTTATCCTACATTTTCACAAAAATTTATCCTTTTATTCATATAAAAAATTAAAGTATTTTCTCCCTTGTATAGACTATATTAAAAAGCTCAAAATCTTGCTATTTTCAGAAAAACGCGTTCGGTGACCTATTTATTTTTGTCTCGCCCGCGACGAAAGGCGCGGAAAGCGAGACATATGCGTACAAAGTATGACGGCGGGGGCGTAAACTTTCATGTTAAGTTTTTGTGATTAGGTCACTTTCTCAGTAACTATAAGTGGTAGGTCAATGATATTTGGTATACAGGTGGGTCTTGAGTAGTACATGACAGTCTGCTATATTGCTTTTGTCTGTGACCTCAATTTCACCTAGTGGCCACGTTAAGTTTTTCTGCTTAAGTCCATTTCTCAATAACTAGAAGTGGTAGGTTGATAATATTTGGCATGTAGGTTGGTCTTGGGTAGTACATGTCAGTCTGGCAGGTGACTTTTGTCCTTGACCTCAATTTCATGGTCTAGTGNTTGCTGAAATTTTTCTGATTCCTATAAAAAATCGCTGCCAGCACAGAACATAGTCTAACATGGGACCCTAAGGGAAAAGCATCTATTTGCTATCTCCTCTGACGCTACTGAAGCAAATTCAACCAATATTTACAGTAAGGATGTATGGAAGGTACTTGGATCTGACAAAAAAGATGGCCTCCAGTGCAGAACATAGTTCAACATTGGAGCCAGGAATGAGATAACCATCCTTATAATCATCATCTCTGAAATGTATAGAAGGTCCTTTGCAAAAATTATTCATTTCAATAGGATCAGACAAAAAACATGGTTGCTAATGAAGAACATAGCTAAACATTTGCCCCCATTGGTAAGGAAACATCTTTTTTAGTCATGTATGACGTAGAAGCATTTTGCCAGGTGAGCGATACAGGCTCAGTCTCTGAGCCTCTAGTTTTTTACCTCGCTCCTCTCGCCATTTTCCGAATTTACAATTTTCCTTTCCAAAATCCAAGATCTTCCCTTGGCACATACCATCATGTATGTTTTTTTGTATTTATACATAATTTTAATTTATGTAAATGTAAGGTGCACTTAAATATAAACATTAATTATGTAAATAGATTTTTATGATGAGTACCATTGTCTAAATCTTACAAATGTTTGGTTTAATATTACAGTTAAACCTTGCATCACAGTCAGTATTAGAAGGTTTGAATGCATGCTTGGATCACAGAGCTGAAGTTTTTATACCAGAACTGAGTAAAACCTTCAATATACAACATGAGAAAACTCGTTTGTTTGCCTGTCAGAACCCACTGAATCAGGGAGGTGGTAGGAAAGGTCTGCCAAGATCATTTCTGAATAGATTTACACAGGTAAGAATCCACTGAATCTGGGAGATGGAAGGTCTACCAAAATCATTTCGCAGAAAGTTTACACAGTTAAGATGGGCATATTATTGAATTCTGAAGAATTTTATGGATTTATATACATGTATATTAAGGACTTATGGTGTGACCTCTTCATATTGAGACAAATATTTATATACATGTACATACTTTAACCTCATTCGCAAATTTGCAAAACAGACGTTTAAACATGACTTGGCAAAAATGTTTTGAATACTAGATTTATATTGACAGAAGGGGGAAGTTTTTGATTGGTGCACTTGGGACAAGATTTTTTATTCCAAAAGTTTTGAAAGATTGTAAAATCATTTTATTTTTTTGGGGGAGGGGGTAAAATTATTTGCCATTTGTTTTGTGGTAAATTGTGGTACGCTTGATTTCAAAACACACTAAAAATCTGTAATTTCATTGAAATTCTTCATTTTATGAATTGTTTTACAGGTATATGTTGAACCACTATCGTCTGCTGATTTACACTTCATAGCCAATGCAATGTATCCAAACATCCCTTATAAACTACTGACTTTTATGATAGAATTTATTATAGCTGTAAGTATTTGGGTGTGTATAGGTTACCATATAAATGATGATGGTGCCTTAAAGGCATAAAATCTTTACTACGTAAATAACAGACAGAATTTTAAGTATGATGAAACACCTGCCAATAGATTTATCAGCAAAACAAGGTGAATTCTTTTAAATTTCCAAATCTAAATAGTGTAGAAAATTTTTTTTATGGACCCGTGTGGAAAAGTCATATTGTTTTACCCTTGTCTGTCCGTCAGTCCGTCCGTTCGTCCATTCGTTCGTCCCTCTGTACGTACAAATGAAAAACACAACTTTTCATGTTTATTTTAGAAAGTTTGCAAAAAAATTCCAACTACTTCAAAGGAATCTAACTTACAATAAGTAGATGTGCACACACATATCTATTGGAATATTCAAAATGGCCGCAGTTGCCATGGAAATTGAAAAAAGGCGGGAAAATTTAAAGTACTTCAAAATTTGATGAAACTTTACAAGAAGGATTTCTAGCACCCATAGAAATGATTTTGGGTCTCAGAATTTTCAAAATTGCTGCCGTTGCTATGGAAACTGGAAAAAGGTGGGAAAATTCAAGGTGTCTCAAAATGGTTGAAACTTTTAATACAGGAAGATTGCCTAGCACCCATAGAATTGATTTTTGGGCTAAGAACTTCCCTATTATATATTTTGGAAAAAGGGGAGGCATATCATTGTGTCAATACTTGTACTGTGTCAACACCTGTATTAACCCACCATTTTATTTATAAAATGCCCGTTCCAAGTCGGGAATATGACGGCTTGCCAAAAATGTTCTGTGTCGGATTGTGTTCCCCTGATTCAGTCGAATGTTATAC
>MJUU01013806.1:8063-25367 GCA_002080025.1 Modiolus philippinarum | reverse complement strand
GGGATTTGGGTGTGATGTCAGCTGAGATCCCAATATTCTGCCCCTGCCGTGACTCACTTGAATCTCATGTGTGACTTGCCTGTGATCACAGGTGTGATCACACCATGCATTTTCTCTGGGGTTGTCATGGTTAAGATTTTGGCCACAATTTGTGATTGTGGGGAGTAGTTGGACTTAAGACCGTTTCATTGAAAGGTATGCATATGAAAAGTCGATTTTGGATAAAACCTTATTGGTAATATCAATAGGTTGTGTGAGATATGAGAGTTAAAGTTCTTAATATTTGTTTATCAAGTACCTAGAAAGTTTATGTCCATGTTTTATATGCAACTGTGAGGGCATCATATGTGTCCTACAGACACAAAGAGTAGCTAAATTTTATCCAAAACTTGAATATAAACACATCGTGAAAAACATCAGATAATGGCAGTTTTCATTTGCGCTGTGCCATGACAGAAAAATCTCATATGCTTAAAGTTAGATTTCAAGTTCAATACAAAAGAAAACTTGCCCAAGTATGTCTTGAGATATTTTGTCGGCATTTTCATGTAGATTTAGTTGTTCCCCTGTTTCCCATTAGGTTAATAAAAATAATAAAAATCATTATTAACATCAATGAATTACTTCCTTTTTCTACAACGGTGGCAATAAATTACAATGCATGGAGCCTGGTTGGGCAAATATACCTGTTTTTAGCTCACCTGACCCGAAGGGTCAGTGTGAGCTATTGCCATCACTTGGCGTCCGTCGTCTGTCCATCGTCCGTCCGTCCGTTAAACTTTTCACATATTCATCTTCTCCTCTGAAACCACTGAAGCAAATTCAACCAAACTTTACAGGAATGATGTATGGAAGGTCCTACTCAAAGATTGCTCATTTCTTTCCGATCTGATAAAAAACATGGCCGCCAGCGCGGAACTTAGTTTTAACAATGGACCCTAAGGGAAAATTCACATTTTCTTCTTCTCCTCTGAAACCACTAAAACAAATTCAACCAAACTTTACAGGAATGTTGTACTTAAGGTCCTTAACAAAGATTGCTCATTTCGTTCCGATCTGATAAAAAACATGGCTGCCAGCACAGAACATAGTTTAACATTGGACCTATGGGAAATTCCCATTTTCATCTTCTCCTCTGAAACCACTGAAGCAAATTCAACCAAACTTTACAGGAATGATGTATGGAAGGTCCTTTACAAAGACTGCTCATTTCGTTCCGATCGGATAAAAAACATAGACGCCAGCGCGGAACTTAGGTTTAACAATAGACCCTATGGGAAAATTCACATTTTCTTCTTCTCCTCTGAAACCACTAAAACAAATTCAACCAAACTTTACAGGAATGATGTACTAAAGGTCCTTTACAAAGATTGCTCATTTCGTTCCGATTTGATAAAAAACATGGCCGCCAGCACGGAACATAGTTTAACATTGGACCTATGGGAAATTCACATTTTCATCTTCTCCTCTGAAACCACTGAAGCAAATTCAACCAAACTTTACAGGAATGGTGTATTGAAGGTCCTTTACAAAGACTGCTCATTTCGTTCCGATCGGATAAAAAACATGGACGCCAGCACTGAACTTAGGTTTAACATTGGACCCTATGGGAAAATTCACATTTTCTTCTTCTCCTCTGAAACTCCTGAAGCAAATTCAACCAAACTATACAGGAATGATGTACAAAAGGTCCTTAACAAAGTTTGCTCATTTTGTTCTGATCAGATAAAAAAACATGGCCGCCAGCACGGAAGATAGTTTAACATTGGCCCTATGGGAAATTCACATTTTCATCTTCTCCTCTTAAACCACTGAAGCAAATTCAACCAAACTTTACAGGAATGATGTATGGAAGGTCCTTTACGAAGATTGCTCATTTCGTTCCGATCCAATAAAAAACATGGCCACCACCGCAGAACTTAGGTTTAACATTGGACCCTATGGGAAAATTCACATTTTCTTCCTCTGCTCTGAAATCACTGAAGCAAATTTAACCAAACTTTACAAGAATGATGAACTGAAGGTCCTTAACGAAGATTGCTCATTTCGTTCCTATCCAATAAAAAACATGGCCGCCAGCACAGAACATAGTTTATTTTGGTCTTATGGGAAATGCACATGAAAAACATGGCCATCATGCAGAATATCGAAAACCCTGCTTCAGCATTTTGTCAGGTGAGCGATACAGGCTCAGTGTCTGAGCCTCTAGTTTAATCTTTTACGAAGTATTTCAATTCGTTAAGTTTGTGAATGGACTGGTTGATATATTGACACAGATCATACAGGATCATTATATGACTGTTATGTAAGGCATAAAGTATAAAGCATAAAAGTTTTATTTAAAGTCGGATACATATCATAACAATAAAGTAAGCTCTGTAGAGCTTTTTACTGGCAAAAATGATTGAATGCATGCATATTCATAGGTTATCTTGACAGTCCTTTGTTAGAACAAAAAGATCTTGTGCAGCTAGAATCAATAGATTTACTTGTATTTTTGTTGAAATGGTCAACTTCAGTGGTGGTATAATGTTATACCCTGCAAACAAAGTTTAGGGGGGTATATAGGAGTCACCCTGTCTGTTCGCATCCTTCCGTCCATCTGTCCTGACCTTCCATATACCTTGTCAGTATATGTTCTCTTAAACTGCTTCTTGGATTTTGAAGAAATGTTACACAGTCGTTGTACACCATATGAAAATGAGCCTGAAGGAATATGGTTGCTGTTTTGAAGGGGAGATCATTTGTCTTTGAATGTTTTCAGAAAGGGGGGGGGCAAACTTTGTCAGCGCATGTTGTCTTAAACGGGTGCTTTGATTTCTATGAACTATTACATGGATGTAGTACACCATCGAAGAGGTGCATGAAATAATATGGTCCTGGCCCCAAAGTTTTAAGCGGAGATAACTGGTTTTTGAATATTTTCTGGAAAAAAGGGTTGAGGGATTTTGTCAGGGCATATTCTTGTAAACAGTTGCTTAGATTTAGATGAAATTTTACACAGTAGTAGTACTCCACTTGAAGATTTGCATGAAGTAATATGGTTAGGCCAGATATTTTGAAAGGGAGATGATTTGTCTTTGAATATTTTCTGGAAAAATGGATGGAGGTATATCATTGTGTCCATACTTGTATTGTATCCACATTTGTACTGTGTCCACAATTGAATTGTGTCTACACACACTTAGATTTACACTTGGTATTTTTATTCAGGGTTCAATGAGCTAGGGGTATAACTGGCTGCCATTCAGCAACAGTTCTAGTTATTTTATAAGTTTAATTTATTGCATCTAAAAAATTGGTATTGCATCTTTATCATTTATTGTTTTGTATGATAAAAAAAAATTGGAGTGGAAATTAGATCTCACTAAACACCATGGAATTCTATTTCATACAGTTTCTGAGTTTTTTCATCTCTGACAGAAGTTCCTAAATAGAGAAGTTCTGCTGAAGATACAGCAACTGACCATGCTCGTTGTATTCCTATATCCCTGAGCTTAAAGAATGTGACTGGTTTGCCATCGCAATTTATTATATGAAAGGCTTGAATTGAATTATCAACTATAATAATATTATCCAAATATGTAGTTGCCATGGATGCTGGAGAAAATGGGTCTTCTGTATTTATTTTGTCATTTCCCTGATAAATATTTAATAAATCACTGTTGGAACTAAGAACTACAACTCTTCCATTATTTTCGTTATTCACAGTATCTATAACTGCAATGTTTCCACCGAATGTACTCGTCAATCTACAACAGTATGTAAATAATCGTTTGTTATTTTTGTCATATTCATATTCTGCTTTACAATTGCCATCCATGTCCATCACCATGACAACTCGTCTTCCAGTGGCAGGGTATGCCTTTTCTCCCCCTCGTGCTCCTACAAGTACTTTGTCATCCCTTGTAATATGGAGAGCTATTATAATAAGGGGAGATACACTTATATTTGTATTTATTAGTTTTTTCTCCCCATTCCTGAAGATGGATAAAATGGATGGATGATATGCAATCAAAACATCATTAAAAGAAGTGGCTTCAATGCCAAAGATATTCATGGCATACTTCTTCAAGATTTGAATTTTGTTTCCATTGACTTTAATGTGGTGTAATTCCTCAGTTAGATTGTTTGCAATCCATAAGGAATGGTCAGGACATATTGCAATGTAATGGATGTTTCTTATGTCTACTGTATAGGTATTTTTCACCTTCATTTGAATATTTCTTACATCATTAATTGGTTGAAGTGTTCCAAAATTAGACTGTGTGATTTTTCCTGGCATAAATTTTGGTGTGCACATAAACGGTTGATTAAATGATGCTATGTTTCCAAAAGATGCTTTTCTTATTCTTTCATAGTTCTGAAGGAATGTTTCAAATTCATTTGAACTGAGAATTTGTTCTGCAGCACACTTGTTTTCTTCCATTTGTTTCTTTACATGCCCAACTTCAATTTTCCTTTCATCTATAGATTGAAGAGTATTTTGCAATTGTTTATCTAATTCAGATATAACCTTTTCAGCATACTGGTTAGCTGCTTCTTTGAAAGCATCCTTTTGAGCAAGAATTTCCTCCTTGACTTTGTTAAATCCTGTATTATTGAGCGTCTTCAGTTGTTCCAGTGCCTTCTCTTGAGCAGAAAGATCGTTAATATTTCTCTCCACATTCGTCTGTTCATTTCTTAACTTCCTCCTTTCAACCACATACTCTTCTTCATCCAGAAAATCGTGGCCATTGTGGATTTTTGCCATGCACTTCAAGCAGATGAGATTTTGACATGTCTTACAATACATACAACAGTCTTGTCCCTCATGTTGTTTACATTTTATGTCAGTAAATTTTAAATTTTTAGTCGTCTCTTCAAACTGACCTACTTCTTTGATATCAATAACCTTATGATCAACACCATTTTTAAACTTAGAATGTACTTTGTCTTTACATTTGCTGCACATTAATAAACTACAGTCCACACATTTCCACTGGATCTTAGCTTCACTTTCACACAATTGACAACCAACAGGAATTTGTCCAATTATCATAGATTGCGCACATGCCATTTTGAAAATGTGTGCCTTTTCAACATCCTATTATACCTACAAAATATTAATCACCTTGAACTTTAATTTACTATATTTAGCATTATATTTAAATGTACAGGTAAAGTGAAACAACTAAGAAGTATCAATTCTCTCTATTAAATGGCCTCTTGAATAGAGAAATAATTGAGGTAGTTTGAGGATTAATATTACCAGTAAACATTTGTGATGTAATCCAATCCTCATAATGTTGAAAAGGCGTTCAGCTCACTGAAAATTGAAGAAGTATTGCATTATTCAGCCATTGGAAAGAGGGGGGGGGGTCCAGACTCCTTTCTTTGCTGCTGTTTTAATATTTTCATCACTGTTTTGCATAAATTATCCATCAAATCATTTTGATTTTACCAGTGTTCCAGTGAAAGGGTAGGGGAGCCACACCTTGTTCACACAACCTTCCTAGTTTGAAATTCATTCCACTCCTTTCCCCCCAAACAAAATGAAACAAAAAAATAAATAGAATTAATATTAAAAATAGAATAATTATAAGGAGGTTACAATTAGATTTTATTGATGGCTAGAAAGTTGGTATATGTAATGATTGTTCAAATGAACTTTTGTAAAATTTACTAGTCGCAATTTAAAAATCCATATTTGTGTCTATCAAACTTTCCACATCTTTTCACTAACATAAATTTTCATTATATTTTTCTTAAAGCAATAATAGTGAAAATAATATCAGACAGAAAAAACTTTTTCACGGGTTAGAATATTTTGTGGGCTTAAAAAGTCCATTAATTATGCCAAAATTAAAATTTTGTTTGTTTCCCTTTACCCTGCTGTACCTAAAAATGGCTTTATCCAAATAATTTTATTGACTTTCCAAACAGAAAATGATTTTTTTGGTCAAATTTGGATGTAAAGAACAGTAATTTGTGAACACTTTTCAGTGAAAATAAAAAAAAAAAAATGTTCCTTCCTACCTACCTACTTACCATCAGAAGGTAGGATTGGGTAAGGGGAAACTATTTTTTAGCTCACCTGGCTATGCCAGGGTGAGCTTTTGCCATCACTTGGTGTCCGTCGTCCATCCGTATATCGTAAACTTTTTTTCAAAAATCTTCTCCTCTGAAACCACTGGGCCAATTTAATCTAAACTTGGCCTGGGTCATCACCAGGGTATGAAGTTTAAAAAATGTGTTCGGTTAGTTCGAGGACCAAACAACATGGCTGCTGTTACTATAAATAGAACATGGGGTAAATTGCTGTTTTTGGCAAATAACTCAAAAACCGTTGCAGATATCAAAAATTTGACAGAGGTAAAATTGTTCAAAATGACGAGATCTATCTGCCCTGCAATTTTGAAGAAAATCGGAAAACCCGTCTCAGAGTTACAGCCCTTTTTCCGTAAAATTTTCAAAATTTATGCATTTTTTAATTTTTTATTTCAAAACTGTAACAGATAGAGGTGAAGTGTAAATTGCAAAAATGTTCAGCATATCAAGGTCTACATACTCTGAAATTTTGAAGAAAATCCAACTGCCTGTGTTGTAGTTATTGACTCTTTTCACCAAAAAAAAATTTTTTTCAATGCCATATGGTTATGAGTTATATCCCTTTAAATTCTGTGTTCAAATCTTCTTTGGTTTACTTTTTTCTCTTTTAAGTTTAAGAGAAATTCCCTGTTATCACTTTATTAGAAATAATTATTTGTTACATAATCAAGAGCAAAAAAGTGTTTTTGTACAAACTTTTACATTTTTTTGCAAAAATACTTTCATAAACTATACTTACTTTACAAATTAATAATAATTGTATATACATGTATTTGTATTTTGTATCAGGATGTATAGTTTGCTTGCCCACCATGCAAATGTCTCTCCCAGATAAATATTGAAATAACATCTGAGCTTCTATACCTGCATAACATTGTAAGTGACCTGCAAGGCTATGCCATGGTGATCTTCTTGCCATCACTGTGTCAGTGGTCTGTCTGTCGCAAACTTTTCATTCATCTTCTTCTCTTCTCTGAAACAGCTTGGGGCAATTGGAACCAAACTTGGGCACAATGGTCCTTAGGTGGCCCCTTTAAAAAAAATGTCTGGCAAGACCGTATCATATCCAAGATGGCCGCCAGCAGGGAACGTGGTTTAACATTGGACCCTATGGGAAAGCATTCAAAGATCTTCTCTGAAACCACTGCACCAATTGGAACCAAACTTGGTCACAATAGTCCCTTCGGTGGTCCCCTTTAAAAATTTTGTCCGGCAAGTCTGCACGTCATCCAAGATGGCCGCCAGTGGGGAACTTTGTCCAAAATTGGACAATATTGCAAAAATCTTCTCCTCTGAAAATACTGGGCCAATTGGAACCAAACTTAGTCACAATGGTCCTTACGTGGCCCCTTTTAAAAAATGTGTTCAGCAGGTCCACATCATATCCTAGATGGCCGCCAGGATGGAACATGTTTTTAACATTGGACCATATAGGGAAACATATTCAAAAGATCTTCTCCTCTGAAAGTACATGGCCAATTGGAATCATACTTAGTCACAATGGTCCTTACTTGGTCCCCTTCATAAAATTTGTCTGGCATGTCCGCATAGCATCCAAGATGGCAGTCAGCGGGGAACATTGTTTAACCTTGGACCCTATGGGAAATCATTTTAAGATCTCCTCTGAAAATACTATGCCAATTGGAACCAAAGTGAGGCACAATGATCCTAACATGGTCTTCTTCAAGAAAAGTGACAGTTGGTCATCGCCCCATCAAAAATAGCTGCCTGTGGGGAACATAGTTTAATCTGGGATCATATAACGTCAGCAAACTTCAAAATGAGACCCTTAAACAGTCAATAAACAAATTTGAAAATGAGAACCTTAGACGTTGGGATAATTTTGACTTATTGTGTCAGCCATGACCCAGGTGAGCGATACAGGCTCTTGAGAGCCTCTTGTTTTTAATTATGGCCTTATTATTTTTATTAATAAAAAAAATTTACTCTTGCCTATGGAGAATGGATTTCATTCCACACTCAATGCCCCTAAATAATCTCTTATGTATATGACATTAAGCATACTGGTATTTATAAATTGGAGGAAATTCTGCTGATGTTGAGATGCATACTGTATATAAGTGAGGCTTGTTTAGGGGGGTCCCAATATCCCATATCCCAGTAAGTCTGGACTAAACTATCCCATTGAAAATTGAAGATATCCCTTTAATTATTGGAATATCCCGTTTTCCATAGTCAAAATATCCCATATCCCAGTACTTTTTGTCTCAAATTATCCTGTATCCCAATATACCCTAAACAAGCCTCATAAGTTCCATTCATAAACTACTCCTATTTCTAAGGTAAGAGAACCCCAAAAAGAATTCAAAAATCAAAAATTGTAATTGTATTTAAAAAAAAAACGTACACACTTCAAGTGAAGTGCATATTATCATTTAAACATAATAATATGCCAAAAGACCCTTTGCAATGCTGTTCTTGGAATTTTCATTTTTTTTCTATTTATTTTGACATCTTAAAGAAAAATACTATAACACAGCAATTAAAGTTTTGATTGTAGTGCCTACTGGTGTATCTATGGGCATGATACAATGGTAAACAAATGTATTTCAATCCCTATGCCTATACTTAACCCAATTCTTGTATTTTATTTTCTTGAATAGGAGAAATCTGCAAGTAATATGTCCAACCTTGAAGTACCAGGGATGAAGTTACTACAAAAATCAGATACCTCAATAAATGGTATGTATAGGTATAACTTAATCAAACTTGATATGGCAGTGAATATCTGACACAACCTGATTTTGACATTTATTGAATGGTACATTATTTTGAAAACTGTGGAGATCCTACCCCTCATGCAACAATTTTTCATTATGATAGGATGAATAATTTGAATGATACTTATGCCAGAATTCCCCAAGGATGATTCTCCATCGCCACCATGCAATCATGGAATTATATAAATTGTCTTAAAAACAATTTAGATAGATCCCCACCTTAAGCTTTCAGTATTCATGAAAAGGTAAATTGAATCAGATATGCTTGAAGTCCGTACTCATAATATGACAAATTGACTGAATAATGACTAATGGAAGTCCAAAGGACAGGTTCCCAAATTCACTATGTTAAGTTCTAGGTGCTCCCCATCCCCAAAAGATATATTTTTTCATACTCGTGATAAAATAATTTGATGCATGCCAGATGTTCCTTTTGATGCTAGCTACTTTCTTAGTATATAGCAAACTTTTTATCACAGACACAAGCCTGTATTGGGTTGGGGAGGGCCATCATACATTTTAAGTATTAGTGCACATTTTATGATTTAAGTTATTAAATTTCTCATTTCAAATTTTTCTTTTCTGTAAACAATTCTTCATATCATGCTTATATTTTCAAAACTCTCATATCATTCCATTAAGTATCATTTCATAATAATGCTATGAACTATTTATCCACTTTTTTACCCTTTTGGGGCCATTTAGGGCTTGCTATATGGTGTGAGGTTCTTCACTGTGTTGAAGACCGTACGGTGACCCCTAGATGCTTTGTTTTGGGTCGTTTTAACCTGGATATGGAATGTTGTCTCCTTGACATTTACCCCATTTCCTTTCTTAAATTCATAATATTCATGATTATAATCAATGTTCGAGCAAATTGATAATTTGAGATCTGCATTGTTTTACAGGAATAGAAAATCCTGGATACAACCAAAATCAAAATATAGACACAGAATCCATAGCTGTCTCTATGACGTTGTCATCTGAAGATCTCTACTCACAGGTAGGTCAAGGACAAATGCTCTCCAAACAGAAAGATAATGTGCTTTAGGTTATTTGAAATGGCACTCACATGTAGTTTATTTACAAGAGTTCTTCTGCAGTAGTAAGTTATAATACAAGGGTTCTAATTCTCACATGTAGGTTATGTTCAAGGGTTCTTCTCACATGTAGGTTATGTACAAGGATTCCTCGTACATGCAGGTTATGTACAAGGTTCTTTTTCACATGAAGATTATGTAGGAGGGGTCTTTTTACATGTAGGTTATGTACAAGGGTTCCTCTCATATGTACCTTATATACAAAGATTCTTCTCAAATGCAGATTTTGTAAAAGGGCTCTTCTTACATGCTGGTCATGTTCACCGATTCTTCTCAAATGTAGGTTATATACAAGGATTCCTCTCACATGCAGGTTATGTACAAGGACTCTTCTTACATGTAGGTTATGTACAAGGGTTCTTCTCATATGTAGGTTATGTACAAGGGTTCTTCTCACATGTAGGTTATATACAAGATTCTTCTAACATGTAGGTTATGTACAAGACTTTTCTTACATTTAGGTTATGTACAAGGGTTCTTACATGTGGGTTTTGAATAAGGTTCTTCTTACATGTAGGTCATGTACACTAGTTCTACTGATATATAGATTATGTACAAGGTTCTTTTTATGCCCCCATGATGATAAGTCGGGGGGGGGGCATATTGTTTTACCCCTGTCAGTCCATCCGTCTGTCTGAGGGGGGCTACATAATTTGTCCACGCAACTCCTCCTACAGTTTTTATGCTAGGAAGTTTTTTATTATGCCCCTGCCTCGAAAAGTCGGGGGCATATTGTTTTACCCTTGTCTGTCAGTCCGTCTGTTCATCTGTCCATTCGTCCTTCCATCCATCCGTACGAATAAAAAACACAGCTTTAAAACAATGGCAGTAGAATACCGAAGGAACAAAGGAAGCGAAGACTACAAAAATCGAAATCCGAAGACATGGCAAAAACGGCAACAGAGAAAAACAAAGGCAAAACAAGGACGCGAGACAGCTACAAGTACGTAAATAAAAAGACGACATTAAAAACTAAGGCACTCATAGTGTGAACTCCCATGAAAACCGGGAGTGACATCAGGTGCTCCAGAGGGGTAAGCATGTCCTGCCCCGCTAGCGACACCAGTCACACTATCAGTAAGGCATAAAGTGTTTTGAAAGGTCTGTTTGGTAGCGGATTGGTTAATGTCATTTTCTAACCCTGAGACAAAAACCAATGAAATCAATGATACATGTTACTTCTCTAACCCTCAAACAGTATCATGGTGAAATTTTGAAAAGCTTTTTTTAAATCTCTATCGTATGAAAACAATCACAAGGACAAATCGGTAGCACAAACATCACTTACGAAGACAAAACTAAAATGTTACAGTATGATATACAAGACAACACGAAAAACTAAAGCACTGATGGTGTGAACTCCCATAAAAACCGGGAGTGACATCAGGTGCTCCGAATGGGTTTAATGTTTTTTAGACAGTTTGCAAACAAATTCCAACTACTTCAATGGAATCAAACTTACAATAAGTAGATGTGCACTCATATATCTTTTGGAATACTCATAATGGCCATGGTTCCCCTCAAATTTGATGAAACTTTACAGGAAGGATGTCTAGCAGCCAATGAAATGATTTTGGGTCTCAGAATTTTCAAAATGGCTGCCGTTGCCATGGAAACTGTAAAAACGCCGGAAAATTTAAAGTGCCTCAAAATGGATGAAACTTTACAGGAAGATTGCTTAGCACCCATTGAATTGATTTTGGGGCTCAGAACTTCCATTTTATATTTTTTTTTTTTAAAAGAAGAGGTATATCATTGTGTCCATACTTGTGCTGTGTCAACTAATACTTAGATTTGCACTTGCTATATTGATTCAGGGTTCAATGAGCGGGGCCATAATTGGTTGCCATTCGGCGACAGCTCTAGTTTTGTTGATCTTTTGTACATATATTGAAGATGTGCATATGATAAGGATTTTGATTTTGGTGCATTTTTGTCAAAAATATACATTGTTGAACTTAGTTATTTTTGGTGATTTTTCATAAAGGGTACATAGTTTGTCCGCACAACTCCTCCTACAGTTTAGATGCTAGGAAGTTTTTATTTTGCAGATTATTTGTACCTATATTGAAGATGTGCATGTGATAAGGATTTTGATTTTGGTTAATTTTTGTCAAAAATATGCATTGTTGAACTTGGTCATTTTTTGGGCAATATCGTAATAGAGGGTACTTAGTTTGTCTGTGCAACCCCTCCTACAGTTTTGTTGCTGGGAAGATATGCATGTGGTATATATTTTGATTTCGGTAAATTTTTTTGGTGATTAAGTAATAGAGGGTACATAGTTTATCTGGGCAACTCCTATAGCAACATGTGTTTAGCAGGGGAATCATATGTGTCTTACAGACACAAATATTATTAAGAAATCCCAATTTGATTCAACCTTGCATGGGGGCATGTCATCCTCTAGTTACATGTACTTTATGTAGAAGGGTTCTTACTATTAGTTTTGCATGTACAAGGGTTCTTTTAGAATGTAGGTTATTTACATAGGTTCTTTCTCATGTAATATGGTTATGTTCACTTATAGATTGCATGTAAAGGCTCTTCTAACCTGTAGATTATGTACAATGGTTCTCTTATATACTGGTAGGTATGTGTACAAAAGTTCTTCTGAAATGCAGGTTATGTGCAAGTCTTCTCAAATAAAGGTTATGAACAAGAGTCTAAATATTTAACAATTAACCTTTAAAAGTTCAGTTAATTTTCAGTAGGTTACCTAACTTATTATACCCCCACTCCGAAGGAGAGGGGGTATACTGTTTTACCCATGTCCCTTTGTCTTTCGTCTGTCCGTCCGGAACATCTTTTGTCAAGGATTTCTCAGCTTGTGTATGTAGTAATGATTTGATATTTGGTCTGAAACCTTGGCACGATGAATTGCACCATATCTCCCCTTTTCAAATCTGTCACTCATCTACTTCCTGTTTGACGATAATAGCCATATGTTGAAAATTTCCATCAAGGATTTCTCAGCTTGTGTATCTAGTAATGATTTGATATTTGGTCTGAAGTTTTGATATGATGAGTTGTACCATGTCTCCCCTTTTCAAATCCCTCACTCATCTACTTCCTGTTTGACAAAAACTTTGATTTTTCCCATTATAGCCATATATTGAATATTATTGTCATAGATTTCTCAGCTTGTGTATGTAGTAATGATTTGATTTTTGGCCGGGTTGCACGGAGTGCATATCTGGGTTATAGTAGGGTGGATGTCGGGCGGCGGGAGAGACAAGCGGGGAAAAAAGGGTACCTATTTTGTGAAATCAACTCCTCCTACAGTTTTCAACGCAGATCGCTGAAACTTTACAGAATATTTCTATATATATTGAAGATGTGCACCTGATTTTTTAGCTCACCTGGCTATGCCAGGGTGAGCTTTTGCCATCACTTGGCGTCCGTCATCCGTCAGTCGTCCGTCGTTAGCTCACTTCCAAAAATCTTCTCGTCTGAAACCACTGGGTCAAATGGAACCAAACTTTAACTGAATCATCTCTAGGGTATCTAGTTTCAAATTTGTTATTTTGTATGTCTTAGGTCAAACAACATGGCTGCCGTTACTAAAAATAGAACATAGGGGTAAATTACAGTTTTTGGCAAACAACTCAAAAACCGTTACAGATATCAAAAATCTGACGGAGTAAAAATGATCAGCATGAGAAGATCTAGCCATGCTGAAATTTTGAAGAAAATCTGACAACCTGTCTAAGAGTTATTGCCCTTTTTCCGTAAAATTTTCAAAATTTTGATGTTTTTTATTTTTTATTGAATTGAAAGATCTACCCACATGCATATTTTGCAGAAAATCCAAGTACGTACCTATATATGAGTTGTGGTCCTTTATTGGTCAAATTTTTCGTGATTTTTTACTTTATGTCCTATATTTCAAAAACGCTTTGAGATAGAGGTCAAGTTTAAAATGCAAAAATGTTCAGCATGTCAAGGACTTTATTTTATTGAACACATTAAAGTTTTTCAACCGCTTCCAAGATGGCCGCCAGCGGGGAACTTAGTTTACCATTTGACCTAATGGGAAAATTCATACAAAGAACTTCTTCTTGAGAACCACTAAATGGATTTGAACGAAACTTGGCATGAATGATGCTTATGAGGTGCTGACGAAGTGTTGTTACTTTAGTGCCGATCCATCATCCAACATGGCCGCCAGCGGGAATCTTAATTTTAACATTGGACCCTATGGGAAAATGCATACAAAGAACTTTTACTTTAGAACCACTGAATGGATTTGAACCAAACATGGCATGAATGATGTTTATGAGGTGCTGACCAAGTGTTATTACTTTGGTGCCAATCTGTCATCTTACATGACGGACAGCATTGGATCCTATGGGAAATGCACACCAAGATCTTCTAGAGAACTGCTAAATGGATTTAAATCAAACATGACATGAATGATGCATGTCAGGTGCTGACCAAATGTCACCAGCTGTGAACTTAAGTTAACAAAAGATCATCTTCTACAGAACTGCATAATCCAAATGAGAAGCTTATGAGAAGCTGACCAAGTGTTGTTACTTCAGTTCTGATCCATCATCCAACATGGCTGCTAGCAATGGGGAAATGCATACAAAGATATCATGGAAAACCATTGAATGGATTCAATTGAAACATTCCATAAATGAAAATTGTGAGATTTTGATTTGAGCAAGCTTGTTACTTTGGTGCTGATCCGTCTTCCGACATGGCCACCAGTAGCAAAACATAGTTTAACATTGGACCCAGTGGGAAATGCATAAAAAGATCTTCTCCTCTGAGACTGCTTGAACAATTTCAGTAGAATTTTGATATGATAGTCCTTATGTGACCCTCTTCAAAGTTTTATGTTAAATAGCTGCCAGCAGGGAACGTAGATTAACTTAGTCCCTTAAGTTTGGAAACTGCATTCAAAAATCTTCTCTGAAACTGCATGAACAATTTTAATAAAATTTTATAAAAAGTTTCTGATTCTTATTTACATACACCACCAAAGATGGACCATTAATTTGGAATTATAGTGCTGCAGGTCCCAGGTGAGCGATACAGGCTTTTGAGAGCCTCTTGTTGGAATTATTTTGGAAATTTTTTCCTGACTTTTCTGGACTTGGGAACTTAGTCATTTTTTAATCAACATATTTAAAGAAGGGGTATCTATTTTGTGAAATCAACTCCTCCTACAGTTTTCAACCCAGATATTGAAGCTTTACATTATGTTTCTATATATATTGAGGATGTGCACCTGACTTTTTGGAATAATTTCGGAAATTTTTTCTTACTTTTCCTGACTTGGGAACTAATTCATTTTTTATCGACTTATTTAAAGGAGGGTACCCATTTTGTGAAATCAACTCCTCCTACACTTTTCAACCCAGATCTTTGAAACTAATTAGAATGTTTCTATATATATATTGAAGATGTGCACCTGACTTTTTGGAATTATTATGAAATTTTTTCTTACTTTTCAGGACTTTTGAACTTAGCCATTTTTAATTGACATATTTAAAGGAGGTTACCTTATGGAAGTACATGTATTTCAGAATTTGTTCCTATTTTTCTGAACTTTGGAAGTTAGTTATTGTCCCCCGCCGCAACGCAGAGTGGGGACATAGAAATGCCAGGCGTCTTTGCGTCCGTCCGTCACACTTTCTTGTAAGCGCTCTCATGCATTCAAATTATAATGGATTTTCATAAAATTTATGCCAAATATTTATATCACTAATACCTTGGTCAAGTTCGAAAATCAGCCTTGGTCAATACTTTTTGACGGAGTTATGGGGCTTTGACCGAAGTCATGACTCTGTTTTATCCAAAAATTGACCTTGTAAGCGCTCTCATGCCTACAAATTTTCACGGATTTTCATGAAATTTGAACCAAAGGTTTATACCATTAATACCTTGGTTAAGTTCGAAAATCAGCCTTGGTTCATATTTTTTGACGGAGTTATGGGACTTTGACGAAAATAATGACATGGTTTCAGCCAAAAATTAACCTTGTAAGTGCTCTCATGGCTACAAATTTTGACGGATTCTCATGAAATTTATACCAAATGTTTATACTATTAATACCTTAGTTAAGTTCGAAAATCAGCCTTCGTGGATATTTTTTGATGGAGTTATGGGACTTTGACGAAAATAACGACACGGTTTTAGCCAAAAATTAACCTTGTAAGCGCTCTCATGGCTACAAATTTTGACGGATTCTCATGATATTTATTCCAAATGTTTATACCATTAATACCTTAGTTAAGTCCGAAAATCAGCCTTCGTCGATATTTTTTGACAGAGTTAATTATGGGACTTTGACAAAAATAACGACACTGTTTTAGCCAAAATTTGACCTTGTAAGCGCTCTCATGGCTACAAATTTTAACAGATTTTCATGAAATTTATACCAAATGTTTATATCACTAATACCTTGGTCAAGTTTAAAAATCAGTTTCGGTCGAGACTTTTTGACAGAGTTATTGGACTTTGACCAAAATAACAACACAGTTTTAGCCAAAAATTGACCTTGTGAGCGGCGGGGGACCCAGGAATTCTATTCTTGTTGTTATTGATATTTTCAAAAGAGGGTACTGTAACTGTGAAATTTAGTCCTCCTACACTTTTTTAGTTCACCTGGCTAAAGCCAGGGTGAGCTTATGCCATCACTTGGCGTCCCTCGTCCGTCGTCCGTCCGTCGTCCGTCCGTCCGTCCGTCGTACACTTTTCTTCAAAAATCTTCTCCTCTGAAACTACTGGGCCAAATGAAACCAAACTTGGCCTGGATCATCACCAGGGTATGTAGTTTAAAAAATGTGTTCGGTTAGTCCGAGGACCAAACAACATGGCCGCTGTTACTAAAAATAGAACGTAGGGGTAGATTGCTGTTTTTGGCAAATAACTCAAAAACCGTAGCAGATATCAAAAATCTGACAAGGGTAAAAATGATCAGAATGACAAGATCTACCCGCCGTGCAATTTTGAAGAAAATCCGATGACCCATGTTGGAGTTATTGCCCCTTTTCCGTAAAATTTTCAAAATTTTAATATTTTTAATTTTTTATTAGGAAAACTATAACAGATAGAAGCCAACTTGAAATTGCAAAAATGTTCAGCATACCAAGATCTATCCCTCTGAAAATTTTGAAGCAAATCTGAATACCCATGTTGAAGTTATTGCCCTTTATTGTCAAATTTTTGCTCTTTTATACATTGTTCGTCTACAATTTCAAAAATCTTCTCCTCTCAAACTGCTGGGCCAATTGTAACCAAACTTGGCCTGAATCATCACCAGGGTATACAGTTTCAAAATTGTGTTCAATTAGTCCAAAGACCAAACAACATGGCCGCTGTTACTAAAAATAGAACACGGGGGTAAATTGCTGTTTTTT
>MJUU01013804.1:145352-187854 GCA_002080025.1 Modiolus philippinarum | reverse complement strand
GATTGTGACAAGTTTCGCATGTGACATACCTTTAACCTTCTAATGTATCTGAATACACTTAAGCTATTGTATGTCGTGTTTGCAGTTTTTACAGCGATTTACTAACAGATCGAATTTACTTGTAAAAATATACACAAAGACTATGTCGAAAAACTTGTGAAATTGTCATTTGTATAAGTTTAAGGATCGTCACTTAAATTTGACAGATTGTTACAACGTTTCTTCTCTGCAAATAGGAATAGACATTTTAGCAGATTAATAGCTGACTCAGTACCCGATCGAGTGACAAAGGTCGACTATTGTGAAGGATGCCACGCAGATCATGCCTACCCTTCCGAATGGTGGCCCGATGTGGCCATTTCGCGTTTTCGCGTTTTCTACTTTCACTTTCCACAGAGCGAAAACGCGAAATCGAGAAGGCGAAAACGCGAAAGCGAAAACGCGAAATCGAGAAGGTGAAAACGCGAAAAAGCGAAAGCGAAATCACGAGAACGCGAAATGAATTTCACTTCATGTTTTCGCGTTTTCGCTTTCGCGTTTTCGCTTTCGCGTTTTCGCCTTTGCGATTTCGCGTTTTCGCGATTTTGCGAATTCGCGTTTTCGTGTTTTCGCGTCTTCGCAATTTCGCGATTTCGCGTTTTCGCGTTTTCGCGTTTTCGACTCGGAAGTAAAGATCTAACGCATGCGTCATTTGAAACAATAATGTGGCCATCTCAAACTTCAATTGAAAAACAGTATGTGTTATGTTGTGACCAAATTCAATAAACTCATGAACTGTATTAATTTTTGAATTGAATTTATTCGGATGTAATTACTACTCAGACCAACTTTTGTATTTTGTATACGTTTTAAGACTTTCATATGTTAGATTCTCTCCATGCCGTATGTGTAATATAATTAGAAGTTCAAATGATATTTTATAGTAAGAATAAGTTTAAATTGGTGTGCATCTTTTAAATTTAATATAAGGTCAATTGGGTTTGTGTGTGAACAAGATCATGTCACAATGGACAAATTTGTCAAAACAATTTCATTAGATCGTTATTGTAGGGGATATTTTCACTGACCGATTAATCTCTCCCTTACTTCTTTTAAAGCATTTCCTCGTAAATTAATTCCTACATTTAAACCCCAGGAGAAACTGTACACCGTGCAATCAGGGTAGCGACTAACTGTACGCAACATAGTGCAAAACAAACCAAAAATAGACATGCAGACGAAAAGTAACTTCATTATTATATGGTATTTGTATTATATTTACATGTGTATTGGCAATTGTAAAGGAAAACTACACTATTAACCTTTATTTGTATCAAATATGTAAGCGTATATGTTTTTAATAAAGTCACAATAACCAAAAGAGTTGGTGTACACCAAAAAAATCAGGGTAGGACTAAGCGTACAGTTGGTAGCAACTAAGCAGTACGCAGACTAAATCATTGACATTCTAACTAAATAAAAGAAACTGTACATTTTTGCACATTGTTGAAGATATTCTCATACTGTTTGTCAGTGGAGATACCATATTATATTCAATAGAACCAAGCTTTCTATTTGATGTATTCACTTTTTTTTTCACAGACATAAAAAAAAACACGCCTTGACTTCTTCTGGGGATCTCTGAACCATATTGTCTAAATATAGAATGCGTCGTACAAATTTCGAAATGTGTTAGTTTTCATGACGGAATTTTCGAAAACATGCATGTATTTGATTGCGCTTTTCCCTAATTAACTGCTTATATGTTACCAGTAATCCCTTACAACAATGCTATACTTTGCAAGATATTAAAAATCGAGCTTTTAAATTGCTAAAAATATATGCTTCTATCAAAAATAGAATGCATGCTTTTCAAGTTCTTTCGTTGATGATGGAATTCATTTTTTTTTTCAAATGCAGGAAATCGGACCGAAACACACTCTTTAGCATATATTTCACGAAGTCATGAAAAGCCTTGTTTTTCTTCTCTTCGGAACGTGCCTCTAGTACCCGAATTTCAGGGAAACCGGGAAAAACAAACTAATTATTAAATTGAAGTTCATTTATAATTTTTTCCTGACAGACTTAAACTAAATTTTGATTGACGAAAAAAAATGAAAAAAAATAATCTGAAGCGCTGCAAATCGATTAAATATAAATAGCTCAATAGTGTTCATTAATTAGTGCCGATTCCCTCTCAGTGCATTGATATATTTAATTTTTTACGTACAAAAATAAACTGTTCCCGGAGGGAAAGTGATTCAAAAGTCCCATATTAATATGTTCATATATAATAAATGTTGCAACTTATGTGTACCTAGAAAAGATTTTCTTATCCATGGCAAGCTCATATGACTGTGGCTTATGGTGTTTTGTCCTTATCTACAGACTTTCATTATACCAATGATACTGACATTAGTCTAAGTAAACAAAACAGCTCATAGCAATTGCATATTAACATTTAGGTTCCATTCAGGGTGAAAATATACTCTTTGTAGGGCATAATACGCGTATTTGTTTGTAAACTTAGTAATACCCTGCGTACAATTAAAATCCTAACCTGCGTACAGTTCGACTTTTAGTTAGTCGCTACCTACTGTACGCTTAGTCATACCCTGGTGAAATTGTGTACAGTAAAACTTTTGCTAATTATACAGCTATAAGCAATCAAAACAACCTACAACTGACACAAAATATTAATTGGCACCTCCAAATCTCATAATAATCGAAGTAAAGCATAATGTCCATATAAAATGAAAAATTAATCAACTTTTTTCGTCTGCATGCCTATTTTTGGTTTGTTTTGCACTACCTTGCGTACAGTTAGTCGCTACCCTGATTGCACGGTGTACAGTTTCAACGGGGGTGCATTTATAAAAGTGTCGTATTTGAGTACGGTAGAACCGAGCTGTCAATCCAAAACGAATCATATAGGTATAAAATATTTAACGCATTTTTTTTTTATTTTTGATTTCTCGGTTTTGTTGGTTTGGTGTAATTCTTGTAATAGAACAGTATAAATAGGACGTTTATTAACGTTTTATGTCTAATTACGAAAGAAAAATAAACAGTCAGAAAATCTTTTATTGTGTTTAGAAAGGAGGAAAAGTGAAGGTTTGTGATGTATGAAAGAACGATATGTGCGAGTAAAAAGTTGGCACCTAGCTGGGAGTGAAACGATGGACTGAAAAGGTGGGGAGGGGTCCAAGGGAGTTTCCAAAAGGGATCGGGCCAGCCATGAAAAAAGACAAGCCAACAAAAAGTAACAAAACCGGTTTGGATTGGAAGCTTAATTTACATTTAGCATGTCTCAGTATATCTGGCATATAAAATACCATCTTTAATACAGAAAGATGGCAAAAAGTAAACCTTTACTTATACTCAAACCACAATATATAAAGACAGTAGCCCGACCCTCTCTGCCCAGGGTCATACACTTGTGTAAGTCTTTCATTAGATTCAAGCAACCTCATATTTAGTACATGTATTGATATGCAATAAACATATTTAGATGGTTGATGTGTATGTCGTTTTTTATCTATTAGGCTTGTTTAGGGTATATTGGGATACGGGATATTTACCACTTTTGTTAGTGGGATATGGGATATTTGAGACAAAAAGTACTTGGATATGGGATATTTTGACTATTGAAAACGGGATATTTTAATAATTAATGGGATATCTTCAATTTCAAAGGGATATTTTAGTCAAGACTTACTGGGATATGGGATATTGGGACACTCCCTAAACAAGCCTCATCTATAGCAAATCTCCTCGATCACCACTTTTCATGTTTGTATGTATTTTCATGTTAGTCGGTTATCTCTATAGCATTTTCACTGAGTTTAACGTTTTAGAATTATAAAGGAAAGAAACTAAATGGTACTGGCGGGGTTCGAACTAATGTGGTCTCTTCTAGTTCGAAAACTAACAGGACCTTAGGTTTAATTTAAGAAACCATTAGTGGATCTAAAAGGAGGGGGGTGGTCCGTCGGTTGGAACCCCCATTTTGACAATCATGTATTTTTTAATGAATATCCGGATGTTTTACTAACAACTATCCCAAAAATTTTCTTCCGTTTATTAATTTGAATCCCTCTTTTTAAATTCCCTGGACGCGGATTAAGCAATACACATTAATTTAAACTTGCTTACTATAAAATATCATTTCATCTTTTAATTATATTACACATACGGCATGGAGAGAATCTAACATATGAAAGTATTACAACGTATACAAAATACAAAAGTTGGTCTGAGTAGTAATTACATCCGAATAAATTCAATTCAAAAATTAATACAGTTCATTATGGTTCATGAGTTTATTGAATTTGGTCACAACATAACATATACTGTTTTTCAATTGAAATTTGAGATGGCCACATTATTGTTTCAAATGACGCATGCGTTAGATCTTTACTTCTGAGGCGAAAACGCGAAATCGCGAAAACGAGAAAGCGAAAACGCGAAATCGCAAAGGCGAAAACGCGAAAACGCGAAAACATGAAGTGAAATTCATTTCGCGTTTTCGTGATTTCGCTTTNTTCATGTTAGTCGGTTATCTCTATAGCATTTTCACTGAGTTTAACGTTTTAGAATTATAAAGGAAAGAAACTAAATGGTACTGACGGGGTTTGAACTAATGTGGTCTCTTCTAGTTCGAAAACTAACAGGACCTTAGGTTTAATTTAAGAAACCATTAGTGGATCGCGTTTTCGCCTTTTCGATTTCGCGTTTTCGCTCTATGGAAAGTGAAACTAGAGAAAGCGAAAACGCGAAATGGCCGCATCAGGCCACCATACTTCCCAGCACAAAATGATACCTCCGGTGCACACTTTTAGTTTCGTTTTTTTATTTTGTTTGTTTTATTTTTATCATGCTGTCTCCATTTGTTTGCTTCTGTATTACTGTATTTTTTTTAAAATTTTTGATAATATATTTCCCACTTTTCTCTTTTATGCCGTTCTGCTTCGTTTTTCATTTGCTGACTTATGACTTCACTTTTCCAATAGTCAACTTCCGTGTTCTTTGTAATAACATCCCAACAGCGCCGGCATACGGAGTTTACATCTCCCAGCTCATTCGCTATTCAAGTTCATGTGTTCGCTACAGTTGCTTCCTTGATAGAGCCCGGTTGCTCACAAATAGGCTACTTTAACAAGGGTATGTTACCCAAAACTTTAAGTCATCCCTCCAGAAGTTTTTCGACATCACCATCTTGTGGACCGCTTTGGGATATCTGTTTCCCAAATGACAACAGGTCTTTCCCTTTAATAGGCAATGAAGGGATATGGAGTCAAAGCAAATGAGACAAAATCTCCACAATACGTGGGAAAACAAGCGATGGAACAACGCTTTTATTGTTGTTCTTCATCTTGAAGTCACCATGACGCCTTCAACAATGAGCTATGCTCATATCTCATAGCAAGTTCAAGTTTAATTGTTTCCTCTACCGGATTCGACTTTACTACCGAATTTGACATGTTTAACTCGGGTGTCTTATAAGAAGCAGGTGATGCTAAGTATACAGGTGCACCTGATCTCATCCATGGTTTTTAATTGCGTCCGATTGTGTGGGGGTCTTCATTTTTCTTTTCTGTGCCGTATTCGTGCTGTGTCTCTGTTTCTTTTTTTTGTTTCCGATGTTGCCGTTGTCCTTGGATTGTTTTTAGACTGATGGTTGAGCTTATTCATTGCTGTTTACAGTACCTTTATATGATGTTTTGATTTATCAACTGCAGTTGATTTAGTGGTAGATTGTGTATCATTTAAGGTAGATAGACAGTAATATTCATATCCATGAGATTTTGTTGTAAGTCGGGACAATTAAAGAATCAATCCTACTTACCCAAAATCTATAATAAAAAGTATGGGTCACCATGCTTCTTTTTTCTAGAATTGAGATCAAAGTTTGCTCATTTTTAGCCATGTTTTCACCTAAGTTTACAAAGAATGCACGGGGAAAATATGGAAAGGCAAATTTTAGCTTAATAGAAATGAACTTTTTATCCATGAGAATTTGATATATTTTTGTGAACAGATAGTTTATGATGTAATTTATTGGTTACAATTAAAAAATGAATATGTCACCGTGCTTTTCACGGAGATATTTTACAAAGTTTCCGGATGAAACATTATTTTCGGGAAAAGGGAGTTAATTCGCGGCAAAGTAAACGAAATATGAGGTTTCACATTTGTCATTCAATTATGACGGCACAAAGGAAAAGCCGTCAAATTACTATTCCGGTCCGAAAATCAAACCTACCCCGTGCCCGACTCTTTATTTTTCTTATGCGCGATTGCATTGCGCAGCGCAACAGTGTCTATCTACTTTAATTTGTTTGTTTTTGTTTTGTTAGTCTTCAATTTACTGTAAGTAAGATGTTTAAATGCTTGGTGATGTTAGTTACATATTAATAGCAGAATACCATTATGAGCAACGTTCTTTTCTGCAAAGCACTTTGTTTTGAACAATTGATTCAAACTTGAATTATGTCGATATAGTTAATCATTTTAACTTCTAACACGTTTCAATGAAATTTAGAGGAGACTTTTACGCATCGGCCACTTCTTGAAGCAAATCCTTCTAAAAATGTCAAAGAACCGGCTGCATTGCTTCTTTCAGTTGTTTCTACTTCGACCTCATCATTATCATCAGAATCAGAATCGTATTCTGATATCTGGTCCTCAAATTGTTCAATGTGTTCGATAACGGTTGTTGGAAAACTGAAGTCTTCTTGGACTGTTTGGTCGTTTGTTTGATACAGATTCAATGTTTGTGTTCCAGCTTTGAACTTGGTCGTTTCTTGACGTACGCTCCTCTGTTTTATACATTTTTCATGCTCAATAGTCCATTCTCTCATTTCAGTCTTCTGAGTACTGCTTAATGATAACTTGGTTTGATTACGTTTCAACTGAGGTAATTCGGTCAGAGCCATCATGCAGTCAGGAACAGGGTAGTACGAGTTTCTATGGGTGAAATAATGTGCTGACCACAAACAAGACCTCTTTAAGCCTTCATAAACGGCGTTGAAAAGGTTTCTAGAATATTGAAGCATGGTTTGTGTGTCGTCCTTGAAGTGGCTTACAGCATGCAAGTTTTCGACTGCCACGGTGAGAAGTGTATGCATCTGAATTGGATAAGTAGCATTTACGGAATTTATTGCAGATTGCAAATATGTTAGTTCTGAGCTTATCATGTCGATTAATGAAACTGTTTTAGCTAATATTGTACCCTGTGGTCCATTGGTTATGTTGTTTGTGTTCTGCAATATTTTGGCTGCAGCGACATGATCATTTACATATTTGCTTACATTGCTAACGAGATCAATTGCTTCTTCTAATTTTCCATTAACTCTTGCTTTGTTTTTAAGATGTACACCGAAGGCAGAATACAGTTTTCCAAGGTTTTGTAAGAAGTGTACTGTACCATTAACATATGACCTTGATGCTCCCTGTATGTGCATCTGTTACAAATATGGTCTCATCAAATTCAGTGGCAATCGCAAGCGGTTGAGTAAATGAAGCTGAACTGCCAGACCCATCACTGTTTTCTTGTTGCCCTGACCCAGCAAGGGTTTTGATAGTTTGTCCATCATAACATTTTACCTTAATAT
This sequence comes from Modiolus philippinarum, assembly GCA_002080025.1. Classification (NCBI taxonomy): domain Eukaryota; kingdom Metazoa; phylum Mollusca; class Bivalvia; order Mytilida; family Modiolidae; genus Modiolus; species Modiolus philippinarum. The sequence goes on along the minus strand of MJUU01013804.1, from coordinate 180,259 downwards.
TCTTAAATCGTTAAGATCTGATGCAGGATTGTATAGGTCAGGGACTATAGTCCCTGTATAGGTCTAAAATGTTCACCTTGTAATAGTGGCGTTTTGATAAGTTCGTCTTTCTCGATTAACAAGGTCTCATCTGTGGTGATAGAAAACACTTTAGTGACGTTTTTATTCTTCTCAATTCGGCCTAGTGACACCTCAATGTTATCACCCAATCCATTTTTCTTGGCTTCCTCACGAAGACCGCCACATTCAGTGATATTTCAGAGATAAGGATACATCTACTGCTATTCTCTTACGCTCTTTACATACTGAAGCAGAAACATTTGTACAATAATAGTATATAATACACTCTAATATAATAGTATCGACTTTGTCAGTCCCTCTATTTGAAAGTTCTGCCATTTGAACTTCGGAACTGGTTCCTTTAATTAACTATATTAATTAACTTAACTAAACCAGTACCAATTACACTCGTTTTAGATCTGATTCTGGTATCACGAAAAAATTCCGGATTCTGTTGTGAGACTTTGCAGGAAAATGCTTCTTTGATCTTTTCATAACCACAAAAAAATCCGATGCACGAGAAATAATGATGGCCAAACACGGTGATCGAAAAATAAAAACTGACAAACATGTTGCACGTACAAACAGTCTAACACGAGAAAACGTAAAATAAAAAACAGGAAAACGTTGCACGAAAATTAAAAAAATGCCGAAAACGGTGCACGAAAATAACCCTGTGCCACCCCCAATTATGAAAAATGATAACTTCAAAAAGGAAGATAATAAAACTAAGAGTCTTAAAACTTAATGTGAGGATGAATTCACGATTTCTATAAGTATTTTGCAAAGTTTTTAATAGAACTTAACTGAATGTAATAGTTAGAATAAAATAATAGAATTAAGAAATATGTTATGATTTTCTCAAATGTCCTGAAATTTTCAAAGACTTTTTATTTTTGGGAATCTACCTAGCAACCATTGATACCTTTGAGAGATAATTCTTTTCATAGATGTAATTATTTCCTAAAATTGGGGTAATATCAAAATTACAGAACAAAATTGTCAAGGGCCAAAATCCATGAGGCGAAGAGAGATGGTAGGTTAAACCGGTTTAGTTGCGCGCAAAACCTCCCCTTCCATTGCGGCAACTCACCATCAGTTGCAATTGACAGGTCGTTAGACATTGAAATGTTCATCCCATAACAAAGTTAAAGTGAGGTTGTGAAAGATCTATTTTTTTGTTTTTTGTTTTTGTTTTGCTGATTGGAAATGTCATTTTCTGACCCAAAACTAGAATCCATGATACATGGTACTTCTATGACCTCAAAACAAGACCAAGTAAAAGTTTGAAAAACATTACAAAAACAGGACAACAGCAAACACCTACAATGGCCGGGAACTACAATTACATGTCACAATTTACAAGCGCACTTCACTAAAAGAAAAAAAAACAATAATGAAAACAAGAGACAAACATAAATAACGATAGGAACTCGGGATAGCCGGACTTGGTACCGGCACTAGCAAAAGCCAGTGGTAGGGTTTAACCGGTTTATTTTTTATTTGTTTTCTAATAGTCAGGATTTTACAATTCCCTGTACACTATCACCTGACAAGAATATTGAGGGATTTTACTAAGTTGGTGACTATTATTTTTTAACACATATATATCATATATTCAAATTACAGTAAGAGTTTTTACAGCAATTTAATTGGAATTCAAACAAGAGTAAAAACCAAAAATTTTCTCATTCTCTCTCTCAGTCATCCCTCTTTTATTCATCACATACATATGTATAGGAACAACAATGTAAAAATCTATTTAGCTGCTGTTGAAGTAAATTTTTCTAATAGAATTAGTAACATGAATATCATAATCTGCTAAAAATAATATTGAGGGGTGGCCAAAAATATCACACTTAAGAATTGTGTTANTATCCATCCTAGTTTAAGATATACAGCAAATGATTTCAAATGAATCATTTTAAGTCCGCCTTGAGTCAAATCTCCAATTAGAGTATTTCGTTTTATTTTATCTGGCTTACCATTCCAAATAAAATAAAAAAAAAAAACAGGGAGTTTAATTCATTCATTCTTCTTTCAGGGGGGTTTGGTAGTGCAGTTAACAAATGTATTAACTTGGGAAGTGCAAGAGATTTTGCAACTGTAATTTTTCCAAGAAGTGTCAATTTTCGATGTTGCCAACTTTTAAGTATGCCAGAAACTTCTTTTAACCGTTTAATCGGTTTATGGGTACCCAATCCTCCGCTTTCTCTATCCCGTTTCCCTATAGTATAATTAACATGCGAATAAACCCCAATACAGGTAGACTACTAACTCAATGACCACTATCTTGGAAAAGAAAAAGATATGACAAACCGTAATTTAGAAAGTTTGGTCAAGATCGCTGCTATACTGCCGGCTAGCTTAAGGAACCTAGTCTCCTGGTAAAACACTGGTCGCACTACGGAAGAAAAATCAAACTCAAAACCCCCCGAATGGTTTGGTAAAGAGCCGTCATGTATTTCAGTAGACATCGGCAGTATCAGTGAGAGGCCAGAATACATGAAACGTCTTTAGGTCACCGGAATCCAAAGCCAATTTAACGGATTTGCTCAGAATATCTCGTCGATATCCACTATTATGTAAATAATGTAAGTTACGTCCCAGATTTTCTGGATTATTTATCAGTTTCTGATATTTTTTAACATTTCCATAATATGGAGGATGAGAGTCATGTTACGCTAATTAAAATCGTCAAGGGTTGAACAAATGCGAGCGAATCGTACAAGTTGAGATATATACACCCCGTACGATGGAACTAGGGGAACGTTACCGTCAAGAAAGGGGAAATTAGTAATAGTAAAATCAAAATCATCCCTTTTATCATAAATTTTGGTTTTGGATTTTACAAGAGTCAATGATGATACTTTTGATATATTTTTTACTGTATACAGAGATATTACAACGGCAATCAGTGTCACAAACATCATCGACAAAGACAAAATTTAATAACAATAATAAAAACAATATAACATAGAAGTCGAAAGAGCCGAAAAAAAATTCAACTGCAATGATCCTGACTTTGTATAGGCATTTCAAAAGGAATGGTGGTTGAAAGCGGTTTTATGGCTCGCTATACATCTTATCTCCTTCCATTGCGGAAATGACCGATAGCAACAAACAGCAATTGCTATAATAAGATCGTTGACAATAAAAAGAAATAATAATCCCGGTATTTAGTAAAAAAAATCTTGAAACAGAGATCGGATGGAAACTTCAAATTTTTCAATGAGGGACTGATAACTATTGAAGTAGTTTTTAATGATCGTATAAGTCGGCATTTTTAAAACATTGATTAATAAGATGGTCACGGGTATAACTATGTCTAATGAGAAAGTCTTATAACTTGTGCTAAATCTCGCGAAACGAATCAACTGTGAAACATATACTCCATAAGTAAGGAAAGCTAGATTATTACTATCCATGTTAGGGAAATTCTTTATTTTTAGTACTAAGATGACAGTTTTTGTCAAATTGGAAATGATGTAGATCTAAAGTTTTCAGTCGTTTTCTTGATCTCTAATTCTTGAGGATATATCAATGGGATCTATATGCGCAAAAATGCGTTATTACTGGATGCATCTAAAAGTGAGATTGAAGGATCTAGCATCTTTAATTTAATGATCTTTTACGAGTCCAAAGAGAAATTCAGTCTAGTAAGAATATTAAAATAAGTCTGCGAAAAGATGAGAACACTTGGTATACCAACTTGCTGTTGTTAAAAAGCACCTCCAAATGTGACAAATATATTATCAAAAAGAAAATCAAGAATTTTGCACACCACCATTTCATAGTAGCATACTTTTCCTTAAAATTGTTTTTTTAAAGATATGAATTTAAAACTTTACATCTTTTTTTGAAGCGGCTTTTGGAATGATAGATTTTATTCGTGATTTTAGTTACTTATGAGAAAGTTATACATTGTGGAAATATATCAAATGTTTTCAGAGGATGTATTTGAAAAAAATGAACGGTATTTAAGATTTCCCAGTAAATCCTTCAATTTTTTTAGTATCAACATGTGATTTACGTCACTTCGAGCATGTCTAGTTTCACATAACTAAATACCGAACTTACTGTAGATTTAATCAACAGTATGCTTGATGCCTATCTTTGACTGCAGACAAAATACTTCAGTAGTTTAGCAAGTCGAAGATCCTGCGATGTATCTTTCCTTGCATGGATTTTTATGTAATTTAGGTACATAATTTATAGGTGTTGCAGGTCTATTAATTAATGACCACTGCACATTTTTTAGGAAAGGAGTACTTGGAACGATTTGATTTAAGCAATTATATTACCTTAATTATAAGGGGAATCACTGAATATATTTTTTTGAGTGGTGGTCTGATATTGGTTGCAATTAAATGATAGATATTGCTGAAATCGTAAAAAAATATGTAGCAGAATAATAAAAGTAATTTGAATTAACTTACTCAAATCTTATAACTTCAAGACACTCTGAAGAACTTGTATCGCCGCCTGTACCATAGCTGACATGGAAAGATGAACTGCATTTTCAAGGTGTTCTTATGGTAAACTATGTTCCCTGGTGGGATTGATTCTACCTTGGATTGGATGCAGAGCTGCAAGATGCAAATTTTGAAGGGAACCACACAAGGACTTTTGTGTTCAAGTTTCGATCTGATTAAATTAGTTGGTTTGAGAGACCTAGTTTTACAGTAATATTCATTTTATTAGTATACAAAATGCTTTAATTTATTGAAACCAACATGTTTGAAATTATGGATTTCCTTTGTTTTGGTTCTAGTGCTGCTGATGAGGAATTCATTTCCGAAATGGCCATACAGCTCATTAAAATGATTGCAGTTGTCGTTAAAGTATGTGTTATGGTCTCATTTCATTTACTCCATATCCTTTCGTAAAATATTTAATACAGGAGTTTGTCTTTTATTGCAGTGTGGAGTTGGTAAAACAATTCCCCGTGGTAGAGATGTATGCTCTTTATTTTTCTTAGATATGGTGTACTTGTGCATGAGGTAATATCTCTTGTGTACACTTTGTTCAAATACTATTATCTAAATTTATGTAAATTCTAAAACCTAAGGATTAACTCCCTCCATCGCAGTATTGTCCTTAGCTTATTTGATATTGCCGATTATTCAGATTTCGTTTGGTTTTATGCATTTTAAGCATTTTTGAAATTATGGATTTCCTTTGTTTGGGTTCTAGTGCTTCTGATGAGAAATTCATTTACGAAATGGCCATACAGCTCATTAAAATTATTGAAATGGAGTTAACATATGTGTTATGGTCTCATGCTCATTTACTCCATATCCTTTCGTAAAATATTCATCGATTATAAAAATCATCTACGTGTGCATTGTGCACGTCGTATAGTATCTCTGTAATATCAGTGCCGAATATTAATTATCTTCGATGTGAAATTAATGCAGCTCCCCAATAATTTTTAAAATACAGCTCATATTGCTTGAAAGAACATGACTTTTATTTAAATGGATCTGAATAGTGTAATGTTTTGCTCCTATAGTTTCAATTTTCAAACTTGTTAATCAATTACAGAATATCCTGTAATGAATTAATAATTGAGGATCTCTGAAATGAATTAACATAACAGTAACAAATACCTACCATGTATCAATTTCTGGTGATCCATTTATATAGACACTGGAATAATTTTTAATAATTAATGAGAGTCACTGCCATGTGCTGCTAGGAAAGTAATATTGAGGGCCTTGCTTGGAAGATCCCGGTTGAGATAAATCAATATTGAATGTCTGCGTAGACAATTCATACTTTGTTGATAAACGACAATCCTTGTAAAATTCTTAGTATGGATAGATTGGGCACATTTTTACACGTTAACTAACCTCTAACTTAAACTTAACTACATCAAGTGTTTTGCAAACATTTCGGAAAATTTCAAGTTAAATTTTCTTCTTTAATGTGACACTGTTTTACAATTATATAAGGCTCTGGCAATTTAGCGGAAATCCCTCCTAAGGCAATCTTTCCAAAATTACGATTTGTCACATTCTTTATTTGTCAAAATGACCATATGCAGAAACTGAATTAACTGTAAAATCGGTATTTTGTTATTTGCTACCACTGGGTCGATTCCTCTGCTGGTGGACTGCTATTCCCAGATGGTTGTCATCAGCTCAGTGGTCAGTACTTTGGTGCTGACCCAAAAAGCGGATTTTATTTGGAAACATGCCAATTATTATATCTAAATTTTGAGATTTTTATAGAAAACATACTAGGAGTATCTCCCTAAAGAAAAGCTTTGTCCTTAGCTGAGCTTGGTTTTAAATTTAAATCGTATTGACTATTTTCTCTCTAATTTTTGACATTTTTTAGTTCATGGTCTTTCTAATGTTTAGATTTGCACTGAAGAGATGTAAGTTGCCAAATGGCCATATGCAGACACTAAATTTGCATTTGGTTTGGTATTTTGTTACTTGATGGAGACGGTAGTCTTTTATTTTGTAATCTCGTGCACTGGGTTTTATTCGCATACTATCGGGATGTCAGATATCGAAAATGAAATGACATAGAATAACGGACGCTATTGGTAGATGTAGAATATTTTTTTCCAAATAAGTTAAATTTTCTATTGAAAAAAATAAAAAAATTTATCATAAAGCTATGGAAATATCAACTTTACAAATATGAAATGGATGATATTGAGTAAAAGATTAGAGACAAAGTCTCTACAATAGGGCCTGTAAGTCTCGTACAATTTTGGAACTTCCGGGATCAAAAAATGTACCCGGAAGTTACATTTTAAACAAAGATATATGACTTTTCAATCAAAAATTTAAACGTCATAATCCTCAGACGTCATGTTTTGGCGGGAAACGTTTTCGAATTGCCCTATTATCGTGGATTCTCGTTAGTCACATGACGAGACTTATAGATCCTATACAAATACATGATGCAACAAAGCAAAGGAATAATTCCTTTATTATTGTTCTTCATCTTAAAATTACAATGATGCCTTTAACATTGAGCTGTTCTCATACTCCATAGGAACTCAAAGACTGCCCCTAGCACCGGTTTCAGTGGAATTCTTTGCTTAGTGTCAAGCAAATCGACGTTTTTTCTACCCAGGCTCAAAAACACTCACAGAATTAAAAATAGTTACACTAGGGTGTCTGTGTCTAGTTGTCCGTATAAGCAATTGCATTTTTAAAATTTTTCAATTATGATTTTGGGTTTATCCCAAAAGCTACTAAATAACTAAATACCGAAGTTACTGTGAATTTAACTACTGCATATGCGCATTTCGACAACTTATGTCTCTTCAGTGCAGATAAAATCTAAACGTTTTGAAGACCATCAACTCTAAGATATGTAAAAACTGATAATGACCGAATAGCCAATGTGATCTAAATATAAAGCCAAAATCAGCTCAGGACAGAGCTTTGCATGAGGGAGATACTCCTTAGTTTTGAACAAAATTTACAAAAATTTTGATATTGTAAGGTGTCAAATATAATCGGCTTTCGGGTTAGCACCGAAGTACTGACTACTGGGCTGGTGAATACCCTCGGGGACTAACAGTCCACCAGCAGTGGCATCGACCCAGTGGTAACAGATAACTAAATACCGAAGTTACTGTGAATTTAACTTCTGCATATGCGCATTTCGACAACTTATGTTTCTTCAGTGCAGATATAATCTAAACGTTTGGAAGACCATAAACTCAAAGATGTGTAAAAACTGATAGAGAACAAATAGCCAATATGATCTAAATATAAAGCCAAAATCAGCTAAGGACAGAGCTTTGCATGAGGGAGATACTCCTTAGTTTTGAACAAAATTTACAAAAATTTAGATATTGTAAGGTGTTAAATATAATCGGCTTCGGGTCAGCATCGAAGTACTGACTACTGGGCTGGTGAATACCCTCGGGGACTAACAGTCTACCAACAGTGGCATCGACCCACTGGTAACAAATAACTAAATACCAAAGTTACTGTGAATTTATCTTCTGCATACGCGCATTTCGACAACTTATGTCTCTTCAGTGCAGATAAAATCTAAACGTTTTGAAGACCATAAACTCAAAGATATGTTAAAATTGATAGAGACCAAATAGCCAATATGATCTAAATATAAAGCAAAAATCAGCTAAGGACAGAGCTTTGCATGAGAGAGATATTTACAAAAATTTAGATATTGTAAGGTGTCAAATGTAATCGGCTTTTGGGTTAGCACCGAAGTACTGACTACTGGGCTGGTGAATACCCTCGGGGACTAACAGTCCACCAACAGTGGCATCGACCCAGTGGTAACAAATAACTAAATACCGAAGTTACTGTGAATTTAACTTCTGCGTACGCGCATTTCGACAACTTATGTCTCTTCAGTGCAGATAAAATCTAAACGTTTGGAAGACCATAAACTCAAAGATATGTAAAAACTGATAGAGAACAAATAGCCAATATGATCGAAATATAAAGCCAAAATCAGCTCAGGACAGAGCTTTGCATGAGGGAGATACTCCTTAGTTTTGAACAAAATGTATAAAAATTTAGATATTGTAAGGTGTCAAATATAATCGGCTTTCGGGTTAGCACCGAAGTACTGACTACTGGGCTGGTGAATAATCTCGGGGACTAACAGTCTTCCAGCAGTGATATCGACCCAGTGGTAACAAATAACTAACAACCGAAGTTACTGTGAATTTAACTTCTGCATATGCGCATTTCGACAACTTATGTCTCTTTACTGCAGATAAAATCTAAACGTTTTGAAGACCATAAACTCAAAGATATGTAAAAACTGATAGAGACCAAATAGCCAATATGATCTAAATATAAAGCCAAAATCAGCTAAGGACAGAGCTTTGCATGAGGGCGATACTCCTTAGTTTTGAACAAAATTTACAAAAATTTAGATATTGTAAGGTTTCAAATATAATCGGCTTTCGAATCAGCACCGAAGTACTGACTACTGGGCTGGTGAATACCCTCGGTTACTAACAGTCCACCAGCAGTGGCATCGACCCAGTGGTAACAAATAACTAAATACCGAAGTTACTGTGAATTTAACTTCTGCATATGCGCATTTCGACAACTTATGTCCCTTAAGTGCAGATAAAAGTTCATGGCAGAGTTGTAATGGAAATACATTTGAAATTTTATTTTGAAAAACTGAAAATATAAACAAATCAAATTAAAAATCAGTTAAACCCCCAACAACCGTTCCCTTCTCTAATAAATTTGAAATCTTAAGTCTAATAAATTTGTTTTTTTTCCTGGAATAAATTTTCCTATTCCTATTTCCTATTCCGTTGCACGCAGTGATGAATTTCCCCATTATCAAGTATATACTCCCTTGTAGGCTATCCAACGACTTACGTATTCGATGTTTTATAACTTCGTTTTTATCGTTTATAAACTTTCCACTTACCGAATTTTCCTGCATAATGACATATTGCATTCAATTTGTAAAGATGTACATTTGTTTTGTTTATCTTTCAGTTCCCATGAAGTCTCGTGAGATCGGTCTATTATATTTCTTTATCTTGATTTGTTCTGCAAGATTACAGTAATTCAGTCCCCAGACTTATTGTTTTTGTTATGTTTCTTATATTTATGTCTCAAAAACGAAGTTTGCAAACGTTTTGCTTTTGTTGCGATTCTAATTAAGTCTCCTAAACGAAGCTTTTGGGGAATGTTTGTTGTTCGCTGTTATTCGATCGATTTCTCGGACATCGGTGATCCAATCTTTATGAAACTCCATGAGATGATAGATACCGATACCTAGATGATCTTTTTTGTCTTAGAGTTTTTAATTGGTCTACGTTGTCATGGAAACGTAGAAAGCGAGAAATACAAAATTGCTCAGAATAATTTTCAAACTTTTTCTTCAAAAAGGGGCAAAATAATGTACTTAGCTTCTGCATTTTCGAATATTTGACATCCTCTGCCCATTGCATGTATTACGCATATGTGCAAGGGAAGACAGAAAATATTCCTTTCTTACAAAAAAGTGCTTAAATGTTAAGGTAGATAGACACTGTTGCGCTGTGCAATTCAATTGCGCATTAGCAAAATGAAGAGTCGGATACGGAGTTGGCTTGATTTTCGGGCGGTAACAGTAATTTGACAGCTTTTTCCTTTGTGACGTCATAATTGAATAACAGATGTGAAACGTAATATTTCCTTATAAGTTGCCGCAAAGTAACTGTTCCCGTAAAAAAATGTTAAATCCGGAAACTTCGCAAACTATCCCCGTTAAAATCATGGTGATATATACATTTTTTATTGTAACCGATAAACTACATCATAAACTATCTGTTCTCAAATTACATCAATTCCTCATAGATAGAAAGTTCGTTTCTATCAAGCTACAAATTGTCTTTACATATTTTAAGCGAAAATGGCTAAAAATGAGTAAACTTTGATCTCAATTTTAGAAAAGCAAGCATGGTGACCAATACTTCTTATTACAGATTTCGGGTAAGTGGGATTGGTTCTGCAATTGTGCCGACTAATAACAAAATCTGATGGATATTAATATTCCTGTCTATCTACCATAATTGTTGTAAAATAGTGATCTAATGTTTGCAACTGCCAGGGGCAAAGTGTGAAAACAAGTTTTAAATTATACCCTTTTAAATAAATTATTTTAGGCATGCCCCGATATGAAAATTGTAAATCATGATGTTGAAATTAGTAGTAAATTAGACCGATAAAATCTGATTAATGTACGATAAAATGAAATCAACTGTATTTTGAACATATTCAGAAACATGCATGAGGGTAATAACTAAATAACCGACTAGAATTGTCAGGAGCCGAACTCGTCAGGTCCTGAAGCGCTCAAAATCATCAGCAAAATTGTTAAAAGCAATAGTACTGACCTGCTACGAGAATTTTAAAAAGAAATGGTGGAATAAACGTGTTTTATAGGACAACCATCATCCCCTTTATTGTTTTGTCTGGCAGCAAGTCAAGGGCAATTGCAGACAAAAGAAGGTTTATTTAAGTACTAAGTAAAATGAATCTTGAATCATAGTTCAGATCGAAAACTTTTTACTTTTCAAAAGAGACTAATATTTATCAAAAACTGTCCAAATGATCGCAAGAACCTTGATTTATAAGGCAGTCTCGGAGATAGCTATGCCCAAAGAAAACGTCTGCATAACTGGTGCTAGTTTTTACGTAACGAATCAACTTTGATACATACCTCTCTCTGTAAGCGAGGAAGTTTGAATATTTATGCCCATGTTAGTGAAATTGATAATTTTGAAATTAAAGTCGTTACTTATATCGTTGTTTTGAACCCTTTAAAAAAAATTGAAATTATAAATGTAGCGGTTTTCGTTGTTTCCATTATCTCGTTGATAATGCATTGATTGACAAATTTAGCAAAGGATGCGTCATTAATGATCATAACATCATCAATGTACCGATAAGTGAGATTGAAGGATCTAGAATCTTTAATTGTTTGAGTTTGTGCTAGTATCTTAAAAATACAAAAAATACCCATGTTGCATCAAAAAACAGTAAATTTCGTTATGCTGTACACTTGTTTCAATGAGTAACCTCTCATCAGCAGCATTAGAATCAAATAATATGGAAATCCATAATTCAGTCCTGTAGGAGAAGAAAAACAAGTCTTCGAGTAGAGGAACACAGTTCGTGCCCTTTTATATTAACTCGCTGCTGATAAATAGCATCTTCGAATGTGACACATAAGAAGATCAACCTAGTGCACACTTGTTTTTTTTATCGAAGCATTCTTTTTGTTTTACATTAGGTTTTTAATACAATTTGTATTTATAACCGAACACAAAAATTGTTTGATTCAGTAAAGGCCTCTTAAACGATACTTTCTATTAGAGATTTGAATTTATCACGGAGAGTTGTATAAAGTTTTTTTGTCTTAAAAATGTTCGTCTACCATGCCCATTTGTTACTTCGGTATTTCGTTGTTTATTACCACTTTGTCGATGCCTCTGCTGGTTGACTGTTAATCCCAGATGGTATTCACTAGTAGACAGTACCTCGGTACTGGCCCGAAAACTGATTTTATTTGGAAACTTTCAATATCTAAATTTAAACAATTTTCTTTACAACTAAAGAGTATCTCCCTCTTGCATAGCTCTGTCCTTAGCTGATTTTGGCTTTCCTGTGTAGATTGTATTGGTAACTTGTTCTCTATCAGATATCAGACATATTTCGGTACATGTTTTTGTATATGGATTTCCAAATGTTTTGATCTTTCTGTACTGAAGAGAGATCAGTGGTCGAAATGCTGACATGCAGAAACGAAATATACAGTTTCTTCGGTATTTTGTTGTTTTTAATAGATACAAGTACATATCTTATTAAAACATACATGTAAGTCAGTGATTGATTACTTTTGCATATATATTTAAGTATTACATGTACATTAACATAAATAGTACATGAAAATAAAATAATAAATGACTACGAGTGCTAATAGGTTTAAAAAAAAGATACTGTAATTTCTAAAATGGTTGAATACGACAATTTGCTCAAGAAAATCGGTGAATTTGGCATTTACCAAAGAGTATTTGTGCTACTTTTATCAATATCGACCATTTTTAACGCAGTCACTACATTTAGAAATAATTTTGTTTTCGGAGAACATAAACATAGGTAAGTTTATAGCTCTTTACCTTTTCTTTATTTCTCTTTTATTAATAGAAGTAATACATTTGATTCGCATATGCAGAACCTTAATTCACAGTGACCTCGTTACTTGTTACCACTGACGGTGGACTGTTAGTCCCCGAGGTATTCACCAACCCAGTAGCCAGTACTTCGGTGCTTGCCCGAAAACCGATTTGCAATATCAAAATTTTAGGATTTTTTTTAAACCTTAGGAGCATCTCCCTCATGCATAGCTCTGTCCTTAGCTGATTTTCACTTTACATTTAGATCATATTGGTTATTTGTTTTCTTTCAGTTTTTACATATCTTTGAGTTTATGGTCTTCCAAACGTTTAGCTTTTATCTACACTGAAGAGACATAAGTTTTCGAAATGCGCATATGCAGAAATTGAATTCACAGTAACTTCGGTGTTTAGTTATTTGTTACCACTTGGTCGATGTTACTGCTGGTGGACTGTTAATCCCCAAGGGTATTCACCAGCCCAGTAGTAAGTACTTCAGTGCTGACCCTAAAGCCGATTCTATTTGGAACCTTACAATATCCAAATTGTTTTGTAAATTTTGTTGGAAACTAAGGAGTGACTCTCTCATGCAAAGCTCTGTCTTCAGCTGATTTTGGCTTTATATTTAGATCATATTGGTTATTTGTTCTCTTTCAATTTTTACATATTTTTGAGTTTATGGTTTCCAAACGTTTAGATTTTATCTGCACTGAAGAGACATAAATTGTCGAAATGCGCATATGCAGAAATTAAATTCACAGTAACTTCGGTATTTAGTTATTCGTTACCACTGGGTCGATGCCACTGCTGGTGGACTGTTAGTTCCCGAGGGTATTCACCAGCCCAGTAGTCAGTACTTCGGTGCTGACCCGAAAGCCGATTCTATTTGGGACCTTACAATATTCAACTTGTTTTGTTAATTTTGTTGGAAACTAAGGAGTATCTCCCTCATGCAAAGCTCTGTCCTTAGCTGATTTTTGTTTTACATTTAGATCAAATTGGTTTTTTGTTCTCTTTAAGTTTTTACATATCTTTGAGTTTATGGTCTTCCAAACGTTTAGATTTTATCTGCACTGAAGATATATAAGTTGTCGAAATGTGCATATGCAGTAATTAAATTCACAGCTACTTCGGCATTCAGTTATTAAATATAATCAAAATAATGCTTCTTACAAACACATTGCTTTGAAAAACTTTGTCAGAAGATGCTATGACGTAATTGTGTTGGAGGATGGTCAAAGTTTTTACAACAAGAGCATCGTCAAATACATTGGGCGTTCTCATTTCTATTGACTTATTTAAAAGAAGTATACGATTAATATTAAATGACATAATCGACCTTCACCCATTTAAAATTTTTAGGTTATACCGGTACTTCCATATGGTTTGCATTTGTTGACGAAATTTGTACCCTTTTGAGAAGATATTGCATAACTTTGGTTTGTCAACGATAACTAGGTCCACTTGAACTGAAATGGAATCAAACATTTCCGATTTCTTTGAATATTGCTATCTTCAGAAAATGTGCTGAAGGAACGCTATAACCTTTTGTAAATACAAATGTAAATAACAAAATACTGAAGTAAATGTTAATTTTAACATCGCTCGTGTTAATCGTCAACCAGTATAATACTCGATAATCAAATATTTCGCACATATGCAAATGGTATCGGAATATGAGTAAACGGGATGAAAAACCACAATGTTTTAATTCTCTTCGTCTTGGTTAGGAAGGAAATAAAGGTTAAGAACAGTTTTTAACTATATCATGCTATTTAGACAGGTAAATGTGTACTGTCTTTACTTTCGATATGAATTTTGAACTTGCATCTGGTTAAAAACGTCAGATTGTGTATTGTGACGTCATAGACATAGACAGCAATGGAGGTTGGAAATCCGCCTTCTCTTAGGTAGCTTCACAATAGAAAATTCAATTTTCTGTCATATTAGAATCGAAGTAATTCATGGCAGGTACATGTATATGGTTATTGTCATTTAACCATGGGCCAGGTCTTTATATTTGTAAATTTAACCCCTCGCTAACGCTCTGGGTTAAATTCGAATATAAAGACCCAGCCCATGGTTAAATTTCCAATAACAATATACCTGCCATGAATTATTTCTTAATTCATTTTTTGCATATAGCTATTTTGACAACTGAAAAATCATCAGTGCAGATGAAATCCAAACATTGAAAAAAAATACATAAATAAAAATAACATTAAATTTTAATTGATAACAAATTATGTACATCAAAGTCTGTTCTTTTCTACAAACCCTTTTTTAACAGTTTTTTTCAAATTGTAGTTAAAATTTCAATCCTCTTTTACTATAACAATTACATGTACCATCTTGGGGTCATTATGAATGAAAACTGAAAATAATGTATATGTTACAGTAAATATGTGTAATTGGGAAATCTTGAATTTTACACACATTTCTTGAATTTTCATATTGATAGTAATAAACACTTGTGAATCTTAAAATAAGCAATTCTGGATATTACAGTTTATTTTTTTCAGGAAACCAAACATATTTTAGAAGTGTAACAAGACTTTGATTCGTAATGAAAATATAACATACTGTTCTTTTTGACGATTACTTATTTTTACATGTGGTACTGTTATGACACACAATACACTAGCTTTTGATTTTTTTTGGATTCAATGAAGATAAAAAAATAACATTTTCAAATTTTTTGATTTGATCTGCATTGAAAGATTCATAAGTTGTCGAAATGGCCATATACAGAAACTAAATTTACAGTAACTTCGGTATTTTTTAAAAAATTTTTTACCACTTGCACGGTGCCTCTGCTGGTGGACTGTAAGTCCTAGAGAGTATTCACCAAAACAAAAGTCAGAACTTTGATGCTGACCTGAAAACCGATTTTAGTAGGACACTTTCAAAACTTAAATTTTAGAAAATATTGCTTCAAACCGAAGAGTATCTCCCCCTGGCATAGCTCTGACCTAAGCTGATTTGCGTTTTTCATTTAGATCCTTTCGGTTAATATTCTCTATCTGTTTTTTACAAATATTTGGTTGATGGTCTTCTAACTGTTATGATTTGATTTGCACTGAAAACACACAAGTTGTTGGAATGACATATTGCAGAAACTAAATTTACAGTGGCTTCGGTATTTTGTTATTCCAAAATACTTATCCATCTCAATTCGGTTGTTTTTCTTGCCGTCTGGCGTAGTAATTTAAAAATCCGAAATGTCTATGGTTTCATGGGTCATACATCCACTCATAGATATGCTTCAGTCTCTGTAATACACTCCAATACATTGTATTTAAGAAAGGTACAAGTATTTTTAGAAGGCTACAAATTCTTACGAAATCCACGTTGCAAATCTATAGTGAGGCGTCTGATATGCATTCACGTTTCAGCTAACTTCTTACCAAGTTTTATATGGATTTTAATGAAAAAAGAGTATGCTTTCCGGAAAGCTGATTAATTTTACATCGTTAGAGTAAATTTCGTTTCATTACAGCAAGTATTTTCTTCATACCGATGATTGAAATTTGTTATCAAAACATTTTAGTTGTTGTTTATTGTCACTTCCGGTTTACATTGGCAGAAATGAACTACAATTTGGACTTGAAGGCTTTAAAAGTAAATCGCATACTTTCAGAAATTTAATATTTTCTCGATGTTTTTTATCTACTGTACTCGCAGAAAAATTTTTGTGATCATCATTTATTATATTTACGTTGTTTTAATGATTTCAAGAAAATGTCCAGATATTGACACAATCTCACGCCTCGGACTATATTTCCAAATTATCACGAGATGCTTATCCACAATATACGAACTTGATTTAATATAAATAAACTGACGTGTTGGTAAAGGTAAATTTTGATTTCAGTAAATGCGTGTGAAATTCCCTAAAAATTTCAGTAATTTCCAGTGATAACTGACAAAATTCAGTAATTTCACGTAATAACGAGACCCTTGTAAGAATCGCATGTAATTTTTTTTTTCAGTAATCTCATGAAATTACTTATTACACACATTTACTGTAATATATATTTTGGTGTTCAGTTTATTTTACATATAATACACTTAGCGTTGGTGACAAAAAGATTATTCCATTGTAACCTTATTGTCTGACGTCAAGGCGTCAGACAGTATTAGAATGAGAAAATAAATATCCAGTAAATCGTCCATGTTTAAGTTGCATTTCGGTAAAGCGTCCATTTATGCACTGCATGACGGTAAATAAAGTGTAACGTGTTCATGTGATTATATATAAGATTACGAAAATATCATTGCATATTAATAAATTAAACTTGCGATCGTGATGTTCTTTTATTGATTTTTCCGTGATAATATTTTAAATGACATTAGATACCATTCTTTAAGGATGTAGTTAGGTGAAATTAAATAAATTTACGATTTTAAATTGATACCATAAATGGAAAGAGTATTGTAAAACGAATAAAATAAGCTAAAATATTGATAGGTTATGGATGAAATAAAAATGACAACAGTAAAATGAACCCCGTTTTCAAGATATTTCACAATTTGAAAAATGGCGGGAAAAGGCTCTCTTGGACTATAACATGGACTATAACCTTACTATAACATGGAAAAATTCTGTATTTCTTTCACATGGAAGAAAAATCTACAATCTAATAAAATCTTTTTTACTGACATTAAATGTGCATCTGAAGACTTTGGTGACAAGACAATTTGGGGTAATGGGGCAAAATATATAACATAGTTATAATTGATAAAATCCGAGAAGTCCGAATGACTTTTACGAATTTTAAAAACCTCACCTTACTACATCATTAAGCATGCTTTTGGCATATAAATAAACACGCATTATTTCTATTATTTCTACATTATCACTATGAGAAAGTTTTTATACTGTCAGAATAAAGACAAAGAAACCAATTTGTTTGTTAAGTATATCCTTCCTAAATGTCTGGAGAACCGCAACTGTTGAATTATATTGTGAGTTTTGTTTGGTTACCGTTACGAATATGAAGCCAGGAAATTCTGGTAAATCATCAAACAAAATATACTTTTTATTGTCTAAGTAAAAGAATGCTGACGTCAGACTAGCTTTTTGGAAAGCTAATACTTGTATTTATTAATTACTTTTAAAGATGCAAAGTTTTCAAAGATGATCGATACAGTCCACCTGGTATCATATACAGTAACTCAACAGGTGTCTTGGAGAGTTATAACGTTACAGCATGTACGATTGAAATTAATGGATCCGCCACTAATTGTGACAAATGGGTGTATGATCAAAGTGTCTTTACTGAAACCCTCATTTCAAAGGTAGTATTCCATTTAGTTTCTGACAACTTTAAACAAACATATTATGTATGCAAATGGTAAATTTTGTGAGATTAATTGATAAGGAAAAGATTAAAGTTTATGTAAGAGTACAAATTGGAATCCTCCTAGTACAAATTGGAATTCTAATTTCTACTGGGACAAATAAAAATTCTGATTTGTACTGGATTTAATCCAGTATAAATTGGAATTCCAATTTCTCCTCGGAGAAAAAAATTGAGATATCCTAATTTTTACTAGTAGGATTCTGGATCATACTAACTTAAATCAATAGAAACGGTGATAGAGAAGTAAAAATATTATTATTATATCCCTTCCACTGTTTTTGGTGATCATTTAATCAAAAGATTAATTTCGAAATAATAAGATTAATTGTCTAATTGTATAAAAGATATAGAGATGTTTTGCTTTGAACTCTTAAACCTTTGAGCACAGTTTAAACTTTTTATCACTAGTTTTCATAAGTTAACTTCAAATATGGAAGAGCACATGGAAGTATTTTTCAATAATAATAATAATTATACTATAACTAATCCGAGATTCTGATTATCGCAAAATATTCAACGAATGATCGAACAACACAGTAATTCACGAATGCGCGAAGCGCATGAGTGAATTACAGTGTTTTTCGATCATGAGTTGAATATTTTCGACAATCTGAATCTAGGATTAGTTATTGTTTTTATTATATAGACCAGTTCTCTCATATTTAATAGTTTAATTTAAGATTCTTTTCATGAACTACGTTTTCCATGTTTATCCGCTGAGACGTTTACTCAACAACAACGTTGACGACGTCTATTGTGACGTCACTTCCTAGAGTGAAATTATTGAAAATAATTTCACAGTTAATTATCACTTTTATTTCACTGAGAAATTTCAATCTTTCACCGTCCACTATATAATAATAATAAATAAATAAATAAAAATTTGAATTTATTTTTTAAAGATGACGTACTTATGTAACCGTAAGGCGGTTTGTGTCCGTTTGTGTCCGTTTACTTCAGTAGTCGTTAGATTGTACGGAGGACGACACCGTCCTATAAAAGATTGTCCCTGGTTCTCGATACAGTACTATATTAGATGTGATTAAATGAGGAATTCGTTTGGTTTTGATGATTATATTTCATTATGGTTCATATTGAAAATGACTTGAGATCGTACTGATTGTATATACCTTGTCTAGGGGAAGGAACAGTTACAAATTCAGTAATATAACAACAATAAATAATAGCAATGGCGTCGTCTGCTGTTTGAAATCACCCGGAACCCCCCGCCCGGTAGGAAGAGGTTTATAAAGTCCCGGTGGGATGCAGCCCGGTCGCCGGGCACCGGGCTAACGAATGTTAGACCCGGTATAGATTACTACGCCGGGACTGCAAGAGAGTAAACAAATAGGAGAGGGACTATATTAGAATTACAGTTAACCAATAGATAAATAAACAAACAATACAATCACAAGTCACTTCCGTCACACTCCCCCTCCCTTAAGACCTAATGTGTCCCACATTAGTCCCTAAGAGAGGAGCAGTTCCCTAATTTATGTTACAGACAATTTTTTTTACACAATAATATAAAACATATTGATGCCATCTGGCAATTAATGTCTATGTATCTGAAAAGGAATATACGATTCAATATTAATATGAATAAATAAATAAATAAATTATCAACAATAATAAAAAAAAAAACGATTAATATCAACAGTTCATAAATATTAAACAGTTCATAATAAATAGGTAAATTAATAGCACTGTCTATAAATCACTGTCCAACGGAGAAGATCTGAAGACGGTAAGTGATGAAACGGACGGAAAAGACGAAGATTTGCGACTAGGGTCAGATACAAGATCACTGTTCCATCATAGCAAACAGATTGTCTCTATATTTAATTTCAGCCAACTCCAACTTTAATTTTCGGTTTTCAGCTTCCACCTTTCTCCTAGCTTGTCTTTCTTGTTGTAGGCGGGTGCCATCTCTTAAGAGTATCTGAAATTTTTCCTTGGCCAGATCTCTCTGTCTGCCGATAATGTCGGTCACATCGCACAGCCATTTCAAATACAATTCAAGTTCATCGCGGTCTTCCGGAATGGCAGGCAAAGAGAAAGTTCCATAATTCGCAACTGTCGTCTGTGTTGATGAATCCTTAGTCGAGCACCCAAGGTGGGTGCTACCAGAGACAGGCAAACTGGTGGGGACGGTTGGCTCCCCGTTCCTGTCCCTGGGTTCCTCGGTGTCCATAGGCGAGCACCCAAGGTGGGTACTAACAGAGATAGGAGAGCTGATGGGGACAGCGGTCTCCCCGATCCTATCTCTGTGTTCCTGCTGAGCTGGTACTGGTGACAAGCGCCCAAGATGGGTGCTAACAGGGACAGAACAACGTGTGGGGATGGTAAAATCTCCATTCCTGTCCCTGTATTCCTCCAAGGAGATTCTGGGGGTTGGACGAGTGGAAGAAGAAGAAACGAGAGGACGCCCAAGATAGGTGTCAACACGATCAGGATAGCTGGTGGTGCTACATGTTGTAAGCATTACAACACCGAAAGCATTCAATGCCCATGATTTCCAAGAAAAGCTTGGGTAATGCGCAGTATATACATTTACTTTTTGAAACTACATGTACTCTGTTTTTCTCAATCTAAGCAATAACCCTAACTATTCAATCAAACCTTCCTCCCCATGTTCATTAGTGCAAAGAGGCCAATAAATTTAACTTCAAACTCGGTAATAAGTGCACAAAAAATGCACATCTATTTACATATTTATGCAATTCCAACATTATCTAGTATGTGAAAGGACCTTCCTTTAATTTACTAGGACATTTATTACAAGCCCGAAAACAAATTATTTAATATACATTTACTTCACCACCTCCTTTTAAACACAAAATGTGCTTATTGTGGAATTTTCGGCTATACTAAGGATAAACAAAAGATTGGCTGCGCATTATATATCGCTGTGTACTAGACACAACTAAATATGGTATCAACTAACATCATATGTCAATAGCAAAATGCTATCATAATGAAAATTCAATACTCAACACAAACATATTAAATAGGGATTCATAATAATTCAAACAATTATACATAATCAATATTCTCTTATTTGCCTGAAAAAAAATATAGCAAAATGCTAAAGCACCATATGTCAAAATTTTCAACAATTTCATGCAAATATTAGGTTTTTATTTTTTTATTTATTATTTTTTTTGATATGAAGTGATTACTCAGTTAATTGTGGTTTAGTCTCCATGTACTGTTACTCTTTATGGTGAAAACCGCAATGGTCGTCTTATTTCTCTTCCCCTCTTACTGAATTTTATTGGTTCGTGATCGGCTTCAACCAAAGTGGTTGAATCTGGTATATCATCTTCATTTTGAAAAGGGAACACAGCAACTTCAGAGTTTTCGAGATTTTCGCTATTGTCATTGCAAGAAATTCCTGGCTCGACGGTCTGGCTACTACTTGTGTTTTGAATCGGCAAAGCTAGCGGCTTTAAATCATTCACATGGACAATTTTACGCTTCTCGGTTTTAGATAGTTGAATCTCATATGTAATGTCAGACAGTTTTCGGACTATCGTGTGGGGACCGGTCCATCCGAGACCAAGCTTCTGATTTGCTTCTGGGGGGTACCATCGTAGTACCGATTGGCCTATCTCATACTGACGATGCTTTAACTTTACATTATAGTATGGTCTTTGTTTTCTAAAGCTGGCTTGTAAATTATCATGAGTACTGTCAAAAGCTTGTTGCATGGCATCTCGCATCCACTCTACATATTGGATGGGACATGGGGTCTCGACTTGGTTTTCATTGGTATTCATACCGGTCATAATTTCAATTGGTAATGAGATTTCTCTCCCGAGCATTAATAAGTACAATGTGTGTTGTCGTGTACACACGCTCTATAGGCCATGGTTAGGAATGGGAGGTCATCGTCCCAATCATCCTTGTTTTCAGTGACAAACATTGCCAGCATCTGCTCCAAGGTACGGTAAAACCGCTCGACCATCCCGTCTGACTGGGGGTGATATGGGGTTGTTCTTGACTTTTCTATTTCTAATACTTTACACATGTGGGAAAAGAGGTTGGACTCAAATTCTGGTCCTTGGTCCGTGTGTATCCTGATTGGTGTCCCCCAACGGCAAACAAATTCAGTGACAAGCTTATCAGCCAAGGTTTGGGCAGTATGGTCAGGCAGTGCATAAGCCTCTGTCAACTTGGAAAAGTAGTCGCTAACCACCATAATATATTGGTTGTTATTTTCTGTGACTGGAAGAGGGCCCATTATATCAATTGCAATACATTCTAGGGGAGCTCGGACCGTGACATGCTGCATAGGAGACTTCCCCACGCCTGGTCCTGGTTTACGTTTCTGACACAAAATACAAGTCTTACACCAACGTGCAATGTCTGCAGTCATACCAGGCCAGTAAAATCTAGACCTTATTCTATTCAATGTTTCATCTCTTCCTAGGTTGGCAGCTATGCGGCAATTATGGAACTTTGTCATGATTTCGTGTCTTAGGACTTTTGGGGCAACCAGTTGTAATGTGGTGGACCCATTACTGTTTTCCCATATTCTGTACAAAATGTTGTTAGTTAGCTGAAGGCGATCCCATTGTTGAAATAAGGCAATCACTTCGTTGTTCTGGATGTTCATGCTCGGCTTAGAATCGTTTTTCTTCATGTAATCGATTACAATACGGCAAATATTATCTTCCTGTTGGAGTTTCTCTAGATCTGATGTAGTAAATTGTTGTACCCAGTTTGATTGGGTCTCAGTACTTTGTGTTTGACCAATCAACAATTCATCATTATTTGCACTACTGGAATCCGGTGGTCTTTCTGTTATGGCAGCTATAGGACAATCAGTAACCTCCGTTTCGTCTTTGCATTGTGGACATTCGCTCCTCTGACATCTTCGTCTAGGCCTTCGGGAAAGACCATCGGCATTCCCATGTAAGGACCCTCGTCTGTGAATAATGTCAAAATCGTATGTATCAAGAACCGAAATCCATCTTGCTACCATGCCCTCTGGTTCTTTAAAGTTCTTGAGCCAGGTCAGTGATGAGTAGTCTGTTCTCAATGTAAAACTGCGCCCGTAAAGGTAATGTCTGAACTGTTTGATGACTACTACTGCAGCAAGAAGTTCCTGAAAGGTAGTACAGTATCTCATTTGGGCACGGGACAGGGTTTTGCTCCTATATGCAATTAACTTTTCCGTTCCATTTTGGACTTGGGAAAGCACAGCACCGATTCCATAGGCACTAGCATCGGTGTCTAGGAAGAATTCGTCTTCCCTGGTAGGGTAGGCTAATATGGGGGAAGATACAAGGGCATTTTTAAGTTGAGAAAAGGCGTTGTCACATTGTTCTGTCCATCGAAATTTTTCGTTCTTTCTGGTGAGCTGGATTAGTGGAAACGCTACTGTAGCAAAACCGGATATAAATTTTCTGTAGTAAGAGGAAATTCCAAAAAAGGAGCGAACATCTGCAACAGTTTCGGGCTTGGGCCAGTTTCTTATTGCATTAAGTTTTACTGGGTCAAATTTTACACCGTGATCTGACACAACGTGCCCTAAATATGACACCTCATCCTCAAACAAGGGGCACTTCATTGGTTTCAGCATCAGGTTTGCTTTTCGAAATCTGGTAAATACTCTTGTTAGATTGTCTAGGGTCTCGGCAAATGTTTTACCAAAAACGATGACGTCATCCAGATAGACAAGGGCCCGTTCCCACTGGAGACCGCTAAGGACTACTTCCATTAGTCGCTCGAATGTGGCTGGAGAATTTGATAGTCCGAACGGCATGCACTTGAACTGGAAGAGACTCTTGTGTGTTGTAAAAGCTGTCTTGGGTTTATCCTCATCTTTCATTTTAATTTGCCAATATCCACTGCAGAGGTCCATACAACAAAAGAACTTAGCTCCTGTTAATGAGTCGAGTGACTCATCTATCCTCGGCAGTGGATATGCGTCTTTTCTTGTGAGTGAATTTAACTTTCTGTAATCGACACAGAAGCGAATACTTTGGTCTTTCTTCCGGACCAAGACAATTGGGGCAGCCCAAGGGGAGTTACTTGGCTCAATGACCCCTTGTTTCAACATTTTGTCAATCTCCTTTTCTGCCGTCTCGCCCATATTGATTGGTAGCCTCCGAGACGGAGGCTTAACGGGCCTTGAAATACCAGTGTCTATCTGATGCTCCACAATGTTGGTCTGGCCAAAAGTTCCATCGAGTCCAACAAAAATGTCGGAAAATTTCGACAATACATTTAATAGAGATTGTCTTTCATTTGTGCTTAAGCGCTTTGATGCCTTGTCGATTAAGGGTTGGAGGTAGTCAGGGAGATCCTTTTTATCCATTTCATAAATGGAGGTATCTGCTTTGGTAGAATTACAATTAACAATTTCTTCAACGGGGTCTATCGTTGCAACTTAAATGTTGCGCTTAATGATTTTTTGTATCGTGAGTAGGGTTCATTATGGAAAATACAATGTCAGACCCGGATGTTTTTGCTAAAGATTTTGGCATAATCAAATAATCACTCCCCTTACATTGTTCTAAAGGCTCCTAACAGCCATCCGTGTTTCCACGATAGTCTCCTCTGATCTCTCCTTTAACAAATATTTCACTCCGGGGTGGGACCTGAATAGTCTCAGAAAGATGGACCCTAGCACACCTTGTGCTATTTTCCCTAAAAAGTTGCAGTTTAACATGTGAGGAACAAAGTGTTCCTTTGCTAGTATCTAATAAAAACCCATTTTCGGAAAGAAAATCCTATCCCATAATTCCAGATAGACCCCCTAATTCAGCAAGAATCACTGAATGATGAAACACATGACCACCCAAAGAAAGTGTGACTTTTGTTTTCCCTTACACAGACAGCGGTTCCCCATCTGCGGTTGCTAATACTGCAGTGACTTTTGTTAGTTGAGACTCAAAATGAGTCCATTTTTCAAATTCTTCTTTTGAAATAATAGTAGCTGCTGATCCAGTATCAATTAACATATCGCAATTTAATCCATTTATTTCAATATTTGCAAACCAGCAGTACTGTGAAATAGCTGATAATCTTAAAATAGTTGGCCTTTCATCATGTTCACAATTACTCATATGGGCTGAACTCTTGGGGTCGGGAACAGCCCTTTTTATTTTAAAGGACTTGATTGTCCTTGTACACTGTTCAAATGGGTATCATTTTGGCTCATTGGTTTTTCATTTTGCTTTCTAAGTATTTGGGCATTTGGGCAGTCACGGCTAAAGTGGCCTGTCTGTTTACATGTGTAACGTTTTAAAACCTTGTCTCTGGTTGTTGCGGAATTTTGGTCTACCCTGTCTTTGATTTCTACTTAGGACGTTTCTCTAATACTTTTGACAGACTCGGCAAGCTCATTTATTGTCGGCTCAGTCGTTGATTCAGTAGTACTTTGGTTGACTGCGCGTACTGGAGTGATCTGATCTTCCGTCCTTGGTTTGCGGTATTGGAGATTTTGAGAGCCCTCAAAGGCCTCAAATTCCACAGCGAGTGAAATAGCTCGGTCGAGAGTAGAGGGGTGTGCAAATTGCACATGACGTTTGAGGTCTGAAATTCCTAAACCTGATATATACTGTTCAATAATTTAAGATTCGCGCATAGCCATTGGAATATTGGGAAAAGCGCGAGCTGCAAGTCGCTTAAGGCAGTAACCATAATCTGCTGCGGACTCGTCTCTTTGCCTTCTTCTTGTTCTAAATTCACAGCGGTGTGCCGTTTCACGCTCCGGAGGGCAAAATCGCTGTGACAATGCACACCTCAGTCTTGCATACTCCAAAAGGTCTTCTGTCGGCAATTCACTTAAAACGCGCTGTGCGCTGCCTCTTAAGCTCATGGCGAGTTGAGCTGCCTTTTCTTGGTCTGTCCACCTGTTCCAGATAGCCACTTGCTCAAAATGTCAGATATAATCTGGCCATTCTACTGTTACGCCATTGAAATAGTCGGGTTCTTTTTCCTTTCGGCTTCGCCTCGTGGGCTGACAATCAGAAAAAAGTGCGGTACCCGTGTCATTGGGATATCCATTGGGCAAATAGACATTATTTGGGACTGGTTCATAGTTAGCATGCCTATGCCTATTTTCAAACTCAACATTTTTGTTATGCGCAAAAATGCGCATCATTATTTGGCAGAGGGGAGTTAATACGCCGATTGTACACTTTATTTTCAATAAATGGGCCATAACTGTCTGGCCTGAAATTATGTGTTGTGTTATAAATATATAATATATTTGGGCCGCTTTCAACATTACCAGATTGGTATGTATTGTTTTCCATTTGCACCATCGGACTGTACAAAGTGTGATGCCCCCTTGACTGTTCATATTGACAATTTGTTTTGGCCTTTGATTCTCTATGCCCATGGTAGGCATTTGTATTTGTTTGTTGATTCATGTATTGATTTCCGCACCTTTGTTTGAATTTGGGATTAGAACTTTCAACATTGAAGTTTTCATCAGAATGATAAAAAAATTGTATATTGCCTCATGTGGACCATTAGGGCATGGTGATTCATGGCACCATGGACGTGTTTTATACCCTTGATAGGTACTTTGTCTCGGAATTTCGACATTTTCTCTTATTACTATGTTATTTTGTGGATCTAGTGAATTTGTAACGTGCTCTAATTCATGATTTATGTCATTAGATCTAATTGACCTATTTACCGGATTTCCATAAATATCCGTCACGTGGCTATTCTGGCTGACGTCACACGCATTGATGTCGGCCGCGTTGAAGGAACGTTCACGTTCAGTTTGCAAGAAATGTGTGTGAATTTCTGGTGTATGGACCCTTTGACTTATATTTTTACAAACATTTTGTGTTTGTCCGTAACCAGAATCAGTTTGTTGGCGTTTTCTCATGTGCGAAACGTCTGAAAAACAGGATTTATGTTGCGGTGTTGTCAGGGAATTTGTGTCATTCACCGTGTTTACTGACTCGGCAGTGGAAATAAACGTCTGTAATGGCGGAGTTTGGGAAACATCAAGTATATTATGATCGCCGCGATAAACATCTCTATATTGCTGTGCTACCCTTTGTTTTGAATGAACATCTGTGTGTGTTTTGTGTACGAATTCTGTCATTCCATTGTGAACTTGGTGTCCACTGACACTGCCATTTGGACCGGCGTTTTGTGATTCATTCTGGGATTTGTGATTAATAACATGGAATTCTGGATTTATTTCTTTTGACAAACGACCAGGTAAGTCGTCATTTGTTCCATGTTCATCTATTTGTTCTGTTTGTTGTTCATTTTCGCTTGGTTCACGGGTGGGTGTAAATAACTGCCTGACAGATTTGAACGAAAGTGCGTTGAAAACTTTCCATGCAGACGCCATCTTTCGGCAAATCAACAAAATGTTAATTTATTTTAGTTCTGTGTCGCGGACAGGAGCCCCTAATGTAACCGTAAGGCGGTTTGTGTTCGTTTGTTGTTACTTCAGTAGTCGT
This sequence comes from Modiolus philippinarum, assembly GCA_002080025.1. Taxonomy (NCBI): domain Eukaryota; kingdom Metazoa; phylum Mollusca; class Bivalvia; order Mytilida; family Modiolidae; genus Modiolus; species Modiolus philippinarum. The sequence continues at coordinate 152,741 of MJUU01013804.1, read as the reverse complement.
TAGATTGTACGGAGGACGAAACCGTCCTATAAAAGATTGTCCCTGGTTCTCGATACAGTACTATATTAGATGTGATTAAATGAGGAATTCGTTTGGTTTTGATGGTTATATTTCATTATGGTTCATATTGAAAATGACTTGAGATCGCACTGATTGTATATACCTTGTCTAGGGGAAGGAACAGTAACGAATTCAGTAATATAACAACAATAAATAATAGCAATGGCGTCGTCTGCTGTTTGAAATCACCCGGAACCCCCGCCCGGTAGGAAGAGGTTTATATAGTCCCGGTGGGATGCAGCCCGGTCGCCGGGCACCGGGCTAACGAATGTTAGACCCGGTATAGATTACTACGCCGGGACTGCAAGAGAGTAAACAAATAGGGGAGGGACTATATTAGAATTACAGTTAACCAATAGATAAATAAACAAACAATACAATCACAAGTCACTTCCGTTACACTTAAAAACTATTTTTCTTATACGAATATTGTTGGTTTTGTTTCCCTGGTTCAAAGGCAGAAGACCCTGTTACTCTACCTGAAATTTCACACATTGTCATGTTGAAAAAAATCATTCATTGAAAGATGGCAATATAACAGCCACAGTTTTTAATTACTCTGGCAAATACAATACTATGCAATGCCCTTGTCGTAGATACAAAATTCCCTGTTCAACAAACGGACAGTTCTAATAAAAGTATGTCATTTGTCTTTCTATTGTTTTAGCATTTAGTTTTTTTAATTTTAAAAATTTTGTGAAATACATGCTTCTTATTACATAATCAAAAACTTTTTTTCAGCTTTGATTTTCAGTAATATCCAGAATTCTCCTGAAAAAAATATCCAGCATATTCTGGATCGTACTAGAATTTCAGTAGGATTCAGAATCCTACTAGTATAAATCAGGATATCTCAATTTCTCCTAGGAGAAATTGGAATTCCAATTTGTACTGAATTAAATCAAGTACAAATCGGAATTCTTATTTGTCCTAGTAGAAATCAGAATTCCAATTTGTACTAGGAGGATTCCGGGTCCTACTGGATTTCAAATATGTTCTGTAACATATATGTATATGAAAGATAAAGAAAAAAAAATAAAATTTTAATAATTGAGTTTATTTATAACTTAACAATGAAAAGGGAAAATGGTTAAATAGGCAGATTCTACAGTCTGTATAAAAAAGACCGAATAGTTCTGATCATATAGGAAATATTGAAATGATATTAAATCAGCAATGGGATATTTTGTCAGGTTTTTTATGGATTATTTTTTCATATTTCAATGGTGCGTAATGGAAATTAAAACACAAGAATCATTCATGATTTAAATTATCCGATGACAAACGTCATCTTCTTAATGATGCTGCGTTTTACCGGCACAACCAATTTAAGAACGTTAAATCGCAGCAAAACTTTTACAACAGGGTTACAGATTTTCATAAGTTGTTGAATACCTTTAAGAAGTTTTATAACAGATATGAATATTTACAATCTAAATATGGCATTTTAATTTTCAGCCATTGTAGGTGTTTTCTGTTGTCCCTTTTATTTCATACACATGTGATTCCGCCAAAATTGAAAATTATCACAATGGTAATTGGTTAAATGATCAAGGCAGAAATCAGGGAAATATGTGAATATATACAGTTCAATCATTTTATTGAAAATCAAACCTACCTAGTACCTTAAGATAAATTTCAAAATTCGTATTATTCTAATTGAATATGAAAGTGTAGAGAATAAAGAGAAAATTTTGCGCACATAACAAATAATGACAAAAAAGCCTTCTTTATTTTTTATTTTATTTCAGTTTGATATTGTGTGTGACAAAGCCTTTTATAGAGCTCACTTTTTGCTGTCATTTTACTCCGGATATTTCGTTGGATCATTGGTTTCTGGAGTTCTTTGTGACACGTGAGTTTAGAAAATGATATTAAGGGAGTACTATGCATAGAAAACTCAAAAGGGTTATTAACAAGGCCTGATGCTATGATTTTAACGAATATCGTATGTTAGTGAGTAATGAGTAATAAATAATGGGAATTGGTGTTTTGTTTCTTTACCAAACCCATTTCATCATTGATGTAGTCCTTTTATTTTGTATTTTTTTGTTCTTTTCAATATGATTTTTCAATAAATCAGTTCATAATTTACAATGAAGGGATATGGAGTAAATGCAATACATCGGCAAACGAATACCGCAGCAAGAAAAGGAAAGGGGAAATTCTAAAATCATAAATCCAACATCACGGCAACTCACAGCAACAAGAATTAAGACAGTATGACAAAGACAAAACAAATAAACAAAAATGAACAAAAACGCCACAAAACTAAAGCACTAGCAGTGTGAACCCCTATAAAAAATTGTGGTATCATCAGGTGCTCCGGAAGGGTAAGCATGATCTGCTCCACGCGTGGCACCTGTCACATTGCCAGTGAAAAGTCCGGTTTTGTCACAGTCGGTGTTAGTCAGTCCGGTAACAAACTCTGGATCAACACAAAAATATCTGTTCTCATTTGTCTCAAATGAGACGAAGTCTCTACAAATACATGTTAAAGCCAAGCAAATGAACAACGCTTTTATTGTTGTTATTCATCTTGAAGTCACCACTAGTTCAATAACTATTAAAATTGCAAATTTTCTATTTGAAAAGAAAACATTTATGCCTAGTCCAACCATTAGTTGAACCATTACTGAGTAAACATAACATGAATGCATTAATGTTACTTTTTCTTCCACTGGAGAACCAAAACCAAAATACAAAATTGCTTTAAAGAGATTAGACTAATTTAAACCCAATCAATAAACAATCAAGGAAATTTAAATGAATATAAAAGGGTTCAGGTCGTTATAATTTGTAAAGAAAATTTAATGTTATTACAGAAGCTAATGAATTTTAAAAAGAAATCCGGTGCCGATTTTTTAACAAAAAATTTCCTGCCCATAATAATATAGCCCTCGCCCTAAAACCTTTCGCAACAGAGTCAATGTTATAAACCTTGTTGAATCATAATAATTGAAATTACTATTCTTGTATCATATTCATTGAATTTACCATTCTTGTTGTATCATATTTATTGAATTTACTATTCTTGTTCTACAAATTTATTGAATTGATCAATGTACTATTCTAGTTTTACCAGAATTATACCAATGTTTATGACTATTTTATTTGATCAATGATACAAAAAGGATAAGACACAAGTTGTACCAACTTAGGTCGCCTTCTCCTGTATATATTAAACATTTTTACAATATATTATTATGTGGAGCATGCAACAATAATGGATGTAATACAAAAACAAAAGAAACAAAAGTGTGTGTGAATGCAAAGTCGGTTTTGAATAAAATTACTCAAGATAATACAAATCTTTTCGAGTCTTTGATATAAATGTACACTTGACGGAAGATTTCACAGTTAATTTCATAACTTAAACCTGAGTCGCCTTTCATTAGTATGTCCAAGTCAACAACTGCTGTATTTTCCCTTATATTATTAAAAAGAATTTCACGTATGTTTGAATATTTTTGCAATTGAAGAAATAACGGTAGGCATCTTCTCTTTGAGCTCCACATGTACATTTAGGACTTGATACTATATTAACTTTAGAAAGATCATAGTTTAAGAATGATGCTGAACAGCGAATTTGTGTCAAAGCAATATTTAGTTTTCTCGGGCCATAATAATAGTGTTTTGGTACCAAATCATATTCCTGCAATTTTTTTCGAATTGACTTTTTGAACTTAGATATTGAATCAATATTACGTACTGATGTGTCAAGTTTATTCCATTCTCTAACAGTAGATGGCACAAATGACGATGAAGTTAGAGAAAGTCGACAAAACGGAATTATTTAATCTTCACCGTTACGTAAAGGCTAGATTGTTGTACTTTGTATAAATGGTGGAACAAGGCTATTTAAATATGTAGGTACATTGCCATTTTTAATATTGTAAAAAAGTTGAAGTTTTCTTCGTTGTCTTCTCTCTGATAAAGTTTCCCATCCAGTTTCAACGTATAATTTTTCAGAATTGGTAAAAATGGATAAACCTGTTATAATTCGTCCAGCTTCAAGTTGAAGTTTTTCTAACTTATTTGAATACAATATACCACAATTATCCCAGATTTCACAGGCATACTCAAAAAGTGGGCGTATATAAACAAGATACATTTTTTCCAAATTCTTTCGACTTAGAGTAAATTTCAGTTTTCGTAACATGCCTAAATGTTTTGAGATGTTTTTAATCATCAGGTCAATATGCTCATTCCACTTTGCATCATGTGAGAAGGTAATACCGAGATGCTTATGGCTAGAAGTTATTGGAATTTGTTTATTGTTGAAGACAAAATTTAAATCATCTGCTACATTAGTATTGGAAAAAATCATAATTTCTGTTTTTTCGGGATTGAAGGACATAAGCCATTTCTGTGACCAATCATTGAGTCTTATTAAGTCAAGGTTTATAACAGTTTTAATTTCATTAATATTTGCACTAGAATATCCTAAAGATGTATCGTCTGCAAATAATCTACTTAATGACTGGAGCTCGTTACCAATATCATTGATATAAATTAAAAATAAAAGAGGCCTAACACAGAACCTTGTGGTAAACCCGCTTGGACAATTTTCAAATCTGAAGATGATTCTCGATTTATCACTCTTTGTTTTCTTTTATGTAGATAGTTTTGAAACCAATTTAATATGTTGCCCCTTATCCCATATGCGTTTAATTTATATAGTAGACCTTTGTTCCAAACTTTGTCAAAGGCTTTGGAGAAATCGCAGAAAACTAAACAACTGATTTCCCTTTTCTCTAAAGAATTCAGTATTGAATTATAAAATTCAAGTAACTGATGTACAGTAGAGTGTTGCGGTAAAAATCCCGATTGATATTCGTATATCAAGTTATTACTAATAAGATGATTATATATATGCTTGTATATGACTCTTTCCATTATCTTACCTACACAACTTATTAGAGATATAGGGCGATAGTTTGAAGGGAGAGAAGAATCCCCTTTTTTGAAATTAGCTATAACGTTTGCCACTTTCCAACTTGAGGGATACTTGTTTTGCTGTAAAGATTGATTAAATATAATTTTAAGGGTTTTGCTACTACAGTCGGAGAGATTTTCAGCATTTTATGACTTATTTTATCAGGTCCTGTTGCTTTATTTGGGTCTAAAATTTGAATTACGTCAATAATTTCACTTTCTGTAACACAAATGTCGGAAATTAAGTTGTTCGTTACAGGTTCAAATTCAGGAAGAGGTACGTTTTCTTCATCTAAATTCGAGATTAAATTAAAATAGTTGTTTAATAATTCACATTTATCTGAGTCGTCATAGACAATGTCATCAAGATTTTGATCTTGTATTATATTGCGGAGTGGTGGTATACAGTTATTTCCCTTGTTAGATTTTATTAACATGCGCATAATTTTCCAATAGGATTAAGGATTTGAAGAATTATTCAAAAAGAAATTGTCTAAATTATTTTCGAAATTTTCTTTTGCATATTTTTACATGTTATTAACCTTATTTCTTTGTTTTTTGTATTTAATTTTATCACTTTCTCTACGATATTTGAGTACTTTTTTTCTAAGCTTATCCCTAATTCGAATTTCCTTTTTAATTAAATAGTTAAACCACGGCTTATCATTATCCCGAACTAATATTGTTTTTGTAGGAATACACTCTCTTGATGTTTCAAGAAATAGTTTAGTAAATTCGTCGCACATGTTGTCAACATCACTGAAATTTTCAAACTTATCTGTCCAATTAATTTCATTTAACTTTTGATTGAATAAATCAGTATCAATTTGATCGTATTGCCAAATTTCACGTGTAAATGATTTCTTGGTTGACTTCTTGCTTTCAATAATTGCAACAGCAGCATTATGATCACTTATATATCCAGGTAATTCAAATACATCTGAATAAATATTGTTTAAAGAGTCACTTAAAATAATAGGATCAAGCAAAGTTGAACTGTTACCACTCACCCTAGTTGGCTTTTCAATAACATTTATTAAATTAAAAAGTCTCATCAATTCTGCAAGTTTATTATTATTATCATTAAATAAGTTAGCGTTCAGGTCACCCGTGATCACGATATTTCCGTTTATTCCGAGAGCCAGATCAAATGAGTATGTTAAACGCGTCCAATAATGGGTATCGGTCCAAGGAGGACGATATGTATGACACAATAGAAAGGATATCCCCTTAAAATTGACTAAAACCCAAATTATTTCATCAATATTATTTTCTAAATTATATTGCCTTTCTACAAGCATATCTTCTTTCGAATAAATTAACAGTCCACCCCCTGCGTACCCCAAGCCAACATCAACAGATCGATTCTTTCGGTGTACCTGATTTGAAAACGAACTTAAAACTATATCAGAGTCTGTTACCTGGTCGTCTAAATGTGTTTCAGTTACTACTAACAAATCGAAGTCTTCAGCGAAATTATTTAAGAAATTTATTTTATTCCGAATGCTGCGAATGTTGACATTACATATGGAAATTTTTTTACCTGTTAAATTGTTTTCTGAGCTTGAAACTGAAATCGCATCATTTGTTTCTGGGCCTGGATTTGTTTCGACATTACCAATGATTAAAACAATATGGAGCACAAATAATAGGAATAATGCATTTACATTCAAATTAATACTCTGGAGGATAAACAAGGCTGCTGTAAAATAAGAACAACGTAAGTTAGTTAATAATATATCTCGGAAACTGTCAGCGCGAGTATAAAAAATCTGTAAAATCTACAAGTACTAGTGTGAAACAAGCCTATGGCCGCTCTGTATGCCTCTGTACTATTACCCATCGGGAAACAAGCAAGGAGGGACAACAGAGCAGTCACAGACATGTATCAGCATATAAAGACCACACAAGACATTGCATTCACACACACATAAAATGATAAATAAACGACAAGTAATTGACAAAGCAAAATGAGACATGCATATAAACAATAACAAATATACATCGTGAAATATCACGTACATTTTGTACTATGTGTTTCACGAATGGGAATCGAATCATTATTTATAAATTGGTCATAGAATTTTTTTTTCCTCGACGAAGAATAAACATGTGTCTATGAGAGAGGGGAAACGATAATTTGGAATATTTAATACAAACATTCCAGATATAAGAGTCAATTTATAGAAATTTAATGGCATTGTTTGGGAGTGTAGGAATCGAGAACACCTTATTTGCATGTTGTGTAAAATTGGGGAAAAACGATTTAGGAAGGTACCATCGCTATTAATTTTTTTCTATATTATTGTTTATTTTATTATTATTATTTGCTTAGCAAGTTTAAAAGAAATAGGAAAATTAATATTATATCACCTGTAAACCCTGTTTTCC